>CM058240.1:605000-789884 GCA_030180135.1 Orychophragmus violaceus | reverse complement strand
ATTTGTGGGATCAAAGCTTTCCTGTATGGAAAGGGAATCAATCAAACTTATAAGTTCTTTTTGTTCTTACAAAAAAAAATTATATTCTCTTTCTTTCTCTTGTTGTTAGTCAATTACGTATAACTAGTTATTAGACTCAACATGGTTAGATAAATCCATTTTCATTTATTAATATAAGACCTGAATATGAGTCCTTTTGTTTTATTTTTCCAACAACTCGAGTCCTCCAACCATATAATCAACGTATACAACCAAAGTTTACTAATGCCTTAATCGTATCATAGTTTTGATTTAGATAAAGGAATATGCGTGTACTTAAGAGTTGATATTTATAAAACACTTATATGTTGGATCTGTAGTGGTATACTGTTTTTTGCTTAAAAGTACCAACATATTCCTAAAGATCCCTACAGTTTCAGCCTTAATCATGCATGACAACAAATGTAATATAAGAACAAACACATGTATATGATGAATGAAAAACAAATTAAGAATTAATAGGGAAAGATTAACTTCAGTTTTAGTGAAGTATATATGTCAGTCTTCATTTATATATCCAAAGTCACAACCATTTTTATTTATCATTTATAATTTGTAGTTTGCAGCATTCCAAAAAAATATATATAAAACTTTTATTGACAAAGTGCGGATAATTTTTAAACAAGTAAATTTAGTTGTAATGAATTGTTATCCGTCCTAAAAGTAAAATGTTTCATTCTATAAATAATTTAGTTTGTTACAACCGATGTTACCATTTAAAACTTAGATGTTGCATCATGTTTATTTCGACATAAAGCTATATATGTACAATACACAATGCAATGCTGTTAGGTTAGGTATACTCAAATCCACAACAAGTATAACTATGATCACCCGAATTTTAGAGCTTCTAAAATTATAAACCGCACATACTGCAATAACACAAATCATCAAACCAAAAATCTCTATTATAAAATTCAATTATGGCTCCCTCCTAGCTTTCAACAAACTATAGCACTTTATAGAGTATACATTTTATAAGAAAACAAAAATCCTTATGGGTTAACATTAGCATGCACCATTGGCAAAATAATTTTTACATCAATTTATGTCAAGTCTTGTAATATAAATAGCTCATCTATTCTTCCTAGCTAGGTAAAGGCTAGAGCTAACAAAACTGTTATTATTATTTGTCACGAGAAATAACAATAAAATGTGTTATCAAACAAAATAAAACCATACATTATATAAAGTCCATAGTAAAATAGAGTTATAAAAAATACTAATTAGGCCTAGGTAAAAAATCTGGAACCAAATACCGAACCGAATCCGAACTGAAAAAAATGAATCGAACTCCAACCGAACCGACAAAATATTTGAATAGGTCACAAACCTCTATATCCAAAAAACCGGACCGAACCCGACCCGAATCAAGAACCAAATAGATATCCAAAATATTTGAACTACAATTATATATCCAAAATATTAATTGTATTTAGTCTTAATATAACAAATTATCCAAAATTATAATTATAAATCCAAGTATATTGGTTAATTTTATACCAAAATAGCTAAAATGTTCAAAATAAATAAAACATACTAAATTTCTTGTTATATTTGTTTAAATTTAACAATTTTTGTTCAAATTAACCAATTTTATTTTTGTTTTATGATTTTTAGGATATCCAGAATCGAATTCGAATAGAACCGAACCCAAACCAAAATTATAAAATATTCGAATGGGTTTGTCTAGACCCAAAAATCCAAAAATACGAAAGATCTGAACCGAATCCGAACGCCCACACCTAATACTAATCACAGATTAAGAGTAGAGTGTTTAATTTAATCAACACTATACACTCTCACTCACACATCTCTATGTATTTTATATATAAATACACTTACACTTCATCTTCTATAATCCACAAATCTCTCTCTCTATCTCATACAGTCAAGCTCTGTTTTCTCTTCTTCTTTCATTACAGAACACATGGAACTGTCGACTCAGATGAATGTGTTCGAAGAGCTTCTTGTTCCGACAAAGCAAGAAACCACCGACAACAACAACAACAACTACAACTACAACAGCACCATCACCAACCTGAGCTTTAATGGCGGATTTGATCATCATCAATTATTCCCAAATGGATGGAATATTGATTACCTCTGTTTCAACAACGAAGAAGAAGACGAAAATACCCTTCTATATTCATCTTCTTTCATGGATCTAATCTCTCAACCTCCTCCATTGCTTCTTCACCAAACACCACCATTACCACCACCATCTCCGCCGTTAATCTCCTCCGCCGCCGCCTCAACATTTGACTACCCTTTTCTTGAGGCGTTACAAGAGATTATAGACTCTTCTTCTTCTTCACCTCCATTGATGCTTCCAACTTCTCAAGAAGAGAGTTTTGTTAATCCGACGTCGTATCCATCTCCATTGATGGAGTCTGATCAGAGCAAAAGCTTCAGTGTTGGATACTGTGGAGGAGGAGGAGAGACAACGAACAAGAAGAAGAGCAAGAAGCTTGAGGGCCAACCTTCAAAGAATCTCATGGCGGAGAGACGACGGAGGAAACGGCTTAATGATCGACTCTCTATGCTCCGATCCATTGTTCCCAAAATCAGTAAGGTAAATTAAAATAATTTAATGTATTGTTTAATTAAAAATTAGCCATTTTTTCACAAAATTATTAATCAATAGTTAAAAAATCAAAATAATTATTTAACCTTTTCCAAATAATTATTAATAAATAGTTCAAAAAAAACATAATTATTATACTCAAAATGGTCAAAATCAACGAAAGATTCTTCCTAAATTTTTAATTAGTGGATTAGTGTATTATTATATGTGGTTCATAAAGAGATTAGCCTTTTTAATCTTCATGTCTAAAACACTTAGATTTAACCCCCTAACTAGCTGTAATTTTTGTTTTCTTTGAAGATTTAACATTTGGTTCATATAATTATTATAAAATAATTGTCAGGAAATCAACAAAAGATTCGTACTTTTTAATGAGTAAATTAATATTTTAAAATAGGTTGCATGAAAAAAAAAATACTCCTATTTAGCCTTTTTACATGTTTTTAACATTATATGTTTGTTTCTTCTTGTTTGAGACCTTTTTCAAGATTGTTTAATTATTGTGTTCTTACTTTTATGGGAATCTACAGAACCGGTTGAAAAGTGGATATATAAATTGATTAATCATTTAAAAAGTGTTATTAAAATAATGATTATTGGTTTGTTTTAAAATCAGATGGACAGGACATCGATATTAGGAGATGCCATAGATTACATGAAGGAGCTTTTAGACAAAATCAACAAACTGCAAGACGAGGAACAAGAACTTGGAATTAGCAACAGTTCACATCATTCCAAGCTCTTCGGTGATCTCAAGGATCTTCATGCAAATGAACCTCTGGTCAGAAACTCACCAAAGGTATTGTCAGTATTCTTGATTTTGTAGTTTTACATATTAGCCCCTGTACTTGTGAATCTTTACTAAAAATTCCCTAAAAGTTTCACAGAATCATAGTTTGATTTAGGCTTTGGCAAAATACCGGAACTGACCAAAAATTTTGGTTCGGTTTCGGTTCCGGCTAAAATACCTATTAAATCATATACTTAAGATCCAAGAATATCGGTTTGGTTTTAGATATCTAGAAATGAAAATGAGGAATCAAATACTCTGAACATATTTTCGAGTAGTTTATAAACTTTCAGATATTTTATTGACATTTCATATATTGGTTCCATGTACTTTTTATCATTTTGGATATTATTTCATATTACGGGTATAAAATTACTATTTCAGATACCAACTATCAAGAATTTTTGTTAATTTTGGGTAAAAAATTTTGGAACCATTAAATAACCAAAAATTTCGGGTATTTTACAGCTCTTTAATTATGGAATCGAACCGAACTAGAGACGACATAAACCGAACCAAATCCGAACTGAACAAAAAATATAACCATTAGATTTTAATCTTAAAAACCAAAAAATTAAACCGAACGGAATATCTGAATGTCCATGTCTATTTGGTAATTTTTCGTTATGTTTTGGATAGTTTGAAGTGGACCGGCGAGACGTCGATACTCGGGTTGATATATGCTGCTCACCCAAACCGGGATTGCTTTTGTCAACTGTTAATACATTAGAGACTCTAGGGTTGGAGATTGAACAATGTGTTATAAGCTGCTTTAGTGACTTCTCTTTACAGGCTTCTTGTTCTGAGGTACTAAAATATACACATATCAAGATAATATATGATATTCAACTAATATATTTGCAATGGTGAGTGAGATTGATGAGTTTGTGTGTCTTTATAGGTAGCTCAGCAGAGAGATTTCATCACCTCGGAAGATATAAAGCAAGCATTATTTAGAAACGCAGGTTATGGAGGAAATTGCTTGTAAGGTTTTATGATGGGATTTAATAAACCAATAATATTAATTATTTAGCGCTTTCAAGATTAGAAGTTTTGTGTGTATTTCCATTGTGAGCTTGAATTTTCTAGGGGAAAACATTGTGAGTTGTAAAAATAAAATATAAAATATGAAAAGAGAGATGTTTTTTCTTGGAGAATAGGTTAAAAGTCCAAGATCGAATTAAGATGTAATGTTGCTCTAATGAATTAAAATATTGATTAAGAAAAGGTAAAAAGTTTATACTGAAGGGACTCGATAATTGAAATCAGGGTTTGTAGATGACAGTGACCGATGTCTCTGAACAGAAAGATGCATATGTAATAAACAGCGTATTAATCACAAAGTTGTAATGGCTAATGATGGGAGTGATTATAAAGTATCACTGTACCCCCAGCCCCCAGGCCATCCAGTCTCAACGCATTCATCAATTACATGGTACTACGTTGGTATTAAAAATGCAGCTGAGGTACATAATGTACTAGTCAAAAAATAGTTTAGGAAGTAATTCAGAGAGTAACAATAGCGAATAGGATGTGGAACATATTTTGAAGAGCTGGTAAAATGATTTGATCGAGATATGAAGCTTATGTAAACAATTCAAGAAGTATGATCGAGCTGGACATATATCTTAAAGAGGAGTGAAACGAAGATTTAAGTGAATCCTGAAATATAAGAGATTTATAATATTCATGATTATCTCTAAGAAGATTGATGTTAGTCTTTAAGAGAGTTTTGACTAAGTAGTTAGCCGATCTATTATGTATAAATAGGTAGCGTGTGTTAGGTTGAGTGAAACATTGAGAGAATTTGTGAAATTTCAAGTGATTGAGTATAGATAATTGAACTTGAAAGATTAGATTAGATTAAAGTGTTTCTTGTAAAATCACAAAATATCAATCCACTAAAACAAGTTTTGAGAGAAAGAGTTGAATAGTTTGTTACAATCAATGATATAAACATAATCGGTAAAGAATAAGTTAATTCACAAAGGCCTAATTTGGGTAAGCAATAAATTGGGCAGGCCCATATTTATTTGGTTTAAAAAGTAGGCCTCAAAAGAATGGATTTAGTATTTTATTGCCAGGATAAGTCATGGGTTTTATAAGTAGAGAATAGGTGGGTCTCAATGAAGCCAGTAAAGCAAACAAAAAAAATGAATAGTGTTTTGAGGGAAAAGAAATATTAGTTATGAACCTAAACTGATTTCATATCTGCTAGTCCACGGGCAGTTGGATCGTTAACTGAGAGTGGAGTTTTGATCAGGCTTGGTCCGCCGGACTCTTAAAAGAGTGTATATAACTTGGTCCGCTATAGACCACCAATTAAACATATACGTAAATGGGCTTTGCAGCCCAAAATATTGACTCCATTCAAATATCAAATATGTATAGAAATTGGAAGCTTTTTTAATTAGTGGTAAATAATTTGAAGACTTTTACATCAGGTTTGTGATTTATAGAAAATGAAAATTCATTAAATTTATGGATATATAATTATCAGAAATTATAAAATGCTGTAGGTAGAGATGTTATCATGGTTCTGAGTGTTGCTAAGAACTATGTTCATAATAGATGTGATCCGTATGTTATAGGGAGAGCTGCATTATGAAGATATTGTTCAAAAAGTTATTCACTATAGTTATATGTATTGCAGGTAAATGAATTCGATCAAATATAATATGATTAAACCACAATATGATAGATAATTTCAGTTGGTAAAAATCGGATAATAGTTTTTCGCCAACTTGAATTTAATTTATGCTGGGAGAGATTTTATTTCCGAAAAATGAATTTAACTTGGTTTGAGTTCCGTTCTAAAAAATGTAAGGTTTACATATCCCAAACCTTTTTATCATTCAAAATTTGTTTGATAAAATTAAAAATCGCTACAAGACCTAGAACCTTTATAACTTTTTTTTTTATCGAAACATCCTAAATAATTTTATGCTTATTTCTTACAACATTTATATATTATATTTATGAGATAAAGCCTTTAATAGTTTTTTCCAAATTTTTTATTTGGAGTACAAAATAGATTCTCCCACGAATTATTTCATGAATACAGACGGAAATTATAACCATTGGAGTAAGGATCATCACATTTAGACCATGTCCAATGGTAAACTCCCCTTGGAGTTCTTAAAAAAAAAAATTTATTAATTTTTTTTTTCTCAAATGTAAAAAAAAAAAAAATTAAATTAAAAAAAAAGGACCAATGACGTTACGCCACGTGGCATGAACAGTGTAAGGATCGATCCTTATATAAAGATTTTAAGAACCTGTATCTTAACTATTCATGTGGGACCCACAATATTTTATTAATTTTTGTTAAGAAACTCTGGGTTAAGAACCCCCATTGTATGTGCTCTTAGAAAGAAGTTTTAACTTCCAAGAAAGGAAAGTACACACATCCAAAAATATTGATTTTTAATCGAGAAAGGGATCCACTTGGGCACTATGAAACAACTTGCCAAAATGAGACACTCATTAGGGCATCTCCAACCCTACTCTATTTCCCACTCCAAAATGGGATTTGGAGTAAAATCCTCTCCAACCCCACTCCATTATCCACTCCAAAATAGAGTAGTGGGTGAGATTACTCCATATTTGGAGTAACTCCATTTTCCACTCTATTTTGGAGTGGAACTTTTTTATTTACAAAATGGTCTTTTTAAGTATTAAATTTTTTAAATTTCTCTATTCTATGAATATAATAATAAATACTATTAAAAATATATGTTTATATTGTTTAGTGACATTTATAAATATTTTTTAATATTATAAAATAAAATTTTATTATTTTTAATACTTTTTATTATTCATAAAAATTATAAAAGTGGAATTATTTTATAAATTATAAAAAAATTTACGAAAAATAAAATATATAGGGATCAATTTATAAATTTTATAATTAAAATGTACAGAAAGCAAAATATGAAAGAATCTATATAGAATATTCCATTTATGGAGTAAAAAATGGAGTAATATATTGGAGCAAAACACTACTCCATTTTGGAGTTACTCTATTTTGGAGTGAAAAATGGAGTTATACATTGAAGATAGTCTTATCACAATGAAAAGAAGGTTACACAAAATCCAGAGACAACAACAAACGGCCTGACAATTCGTTCTCACTTAGTTAGACAACTAGACTTGATATATTAGTGATCACAAATAAGAACAAGAGAAAAGTAATAAAATAGCACCAAAAACATACTTTATCATAAATATAGCACCAAGAAAAATAATTCACATTTTTAGCATTATTTTAATTACAAAGACTTTTATAGCATTATATAATTTAGAGTTTAAGATAATTATTTAGGATTTAAGGTTTATTATTTAGGGTTTAGGGTTTAGTATTTAGGGTTTAGGGTTTATTATTCAAAGTTAGAGTTTAGTATTTAGGATTTAGGGTTTAGTATTTAAGATTTAGGGTTAGGTCTAATTTAGTAACAAAACATGTTTTTGTGCTATTTTTATGATTTTTTTTCTTTGGTGCTATATTTTTGACAAGTCATGTTTTTTGTGCTATTAATACGATTTGCCCTAAGAACAATGTCTTCTTTAACATATATAAACTGGCTTGAAATATAGCATATATCATAAATGATATATTAGTGATCACAAATAAGAACAATGTCTCATTTAACATATATAAACTGGCTTGAAATATAGCAAATATCATAAATGATATATTAGTGATCAGGCCTAACCAAGAATCTTAGTTATGCAACTTGCAAAAGTATATGTTTATATATATATAACATTGTCCTCATCCCTGTTTTAACATTATCTACATGTTGGAAACTAATGATGAATCCTTTTTGAATTGTGATTTAGCCCAACAAGTTGTGTAGCATCCCTTTCTCATTCATACCTGACAGATATTACAAAACGATAAAGTCGATAAAAGAATATTATGGGACATATATGAATTGATGGGTCACATTTAGATTTGTAAACTATGAAAAACTAAAATTTATAACAAATTACAAAGCATTCTTCTAAATACATTTGAATTGGTTTGATCTTAGATAGCAAAATAATGTCTACAATACAAAGCTATCAATAAAACGTGAATAATCCAATTGATGTCACGCATTATAATGAAAGGTTGTAGTCTTTCTAAGCAAATTGTGTGTTTAACAGCATAAGAAAAGTAGGGTTTGGAATTGATTCATGTCGAATTTTTAAACTACATGTACCTAACATTTAAATGGACTTCCACTACAGCCGTTTTTTTAAATATATTTATATGTATAGAAGGGAAAAACTCAATATCTTTGTTCTGTATTTGAAAATGAAATGAACGATTTCTTTAATTTAATAGTATAAGAAGAATGAAGGAAAATAAAAAGAAAATGGAAAATGTGACGTCAGGAAATAATGAAAGGATAAGAGAAGCATTATGAAATGTTTCCCCCATGTGACCTTCGTCAATCTCCGGCCCGCTCTTGTCTTGCTTATCATCCGTACGTTTTACATATTAGATTCCACTTTTCATCCATTTTCTTTTTAATTTTATTTAAATTCTTTTATGAGTTTTTATTTTCATTTGACTATTTATTGTTGAGTTATTTCGAGGATTCTACGTAGTGCGTACCAACTATCTCATAAACTTATTAAAACTTAGTTGTGAATAAACCATAACGTGTTGTGGATAAATAGTTTATGTTATTGAAGGTTTTGTATTTTCAAAAATGATGACAACAATCCCCATTTTATAAGAAATCTGCAAAAAAAAGTAAAAAAGGTATGTTTTCTTGTTATATGTTAATCATATTATACATTATCTTCTGAAATTATAAAGTTGTTATTAAAAACAACAACAACAAATAAAGAGATAAAATGGCATGATCCCTAGGTTTCAGCGGTGATTGCGGTGCCCTCACATGCTTTCATATGACTACACAGTATATTTAATTTGTTTTTTTATGATAATATATTCTTTTAACAGGGATATTATGACAATATTTAAATAGGTCGTACTGCAACTTTTTCCAAAAAAAAAAAAAAAAAGAATAAATCGCCTCATTTTATTTCATTTTGTATTTTGTATTTTTGTTGACAACAACTCTAATCAGTTACCTAATGCGTTTTTCTCCATCCAGTCAACTAGTTATATTAACCAAATTCTGAAACAAATAAATACTGATTCCTATTTACATTGTAATGAAAAATATATGCAAAGAATAAAAAGATCTTAAGGAAGTAAAGAAAAGAGAACTAGATCCATATTCTTCTTGTTTGAGCGTAAAGTAAGTTCATGGATGTCATTGAAAAACATCACATAACATTTTGTATAGAATGAAACTTGATCTAAGATATACTGATGGGAGGTAAGGTGCTTGTGCTTCCTTGTTATTGATGTCTTCATAATATATCGCTTTGATTTCTTTTTTTTTGTTAATCCAGGGGTAGATCCCAGACCAATTGATCCAGACTAATCCCTTGGGTTCAGTTAGGCCGCAGGCCAGCTTCACCTGTGAGGTTTTTCCTAGGCCAAAGCCCAGTATCCGCGTTGTGACCAGAAAAGGCATTTTTGTTTCCGCCTGGAGTCGAACCCGGATGGTGTATTGCCACCACGGATCCGCTACCACTTGGACTACCTCGACCGTTCCGCTTTGATTTCTTAGCGTGTAATATGTATATATAGTTAGTATTTAAGTTATTGTCCATGATTTTTTGGTCAAGTTTTTGTGGTCAAGTGATAAATAGATAGATTTGAAATATTAACACATTTTAAGTTCAATATTTTTATTATACAAAATCAAAACATACTTCTATAAATATTTAGGTTTTATATACACAGATTAATTAAAAAAAATATTGAAACTATTTTAGTATATATACATTATTAAGTTTTATGAGCTTTTAACCTAAACCAATTGGTAATAAGTGGATTGATCTTAACCATTTATATATTATTGTTGGTTCTTTCATATTTTTAAAGTGGGATCTTAACACACACCCTCGAAATGATGACTTTTATCGGCTTATCTCGAACCGTATTCTACTTTATGACCCTTTTTTGGCCCACCCTATTTAAATTAAACGAAACTCTGATACTATGTTAGGTTCTATGAGCTTCTAACTTAAAACAAATTGATAATAAATGGATTAACTTTAATTTTTATATATTAGTGTTGGTCTATTCATTCCAATGTAAGATCCTAACATACATTATATTAAAATACCAACATAAATGCCGACAAACAAAAATACCAACAAAATAATTTTCACCAAAAGAAAAAAAAATTCGGTCACAGAAGAAGCACGAAGCATAAGATAACGTCATCAAAGGAATCAGTACAGTCAGTTTGTACTTTGTAGTGTAGGACGACGCACTTGAACACAAACACTGTTTACTTTGCATTTTTGGAGGAGCCAAAAGACACTCATATATGGAACTATTTGCAAGCATTTAATTACTTTTTTTAAAAATATGTATTATTTTATCGGTTTTCTATATCTCAAAATTATAGTTTATCTATACGTCACGTTTCATCCTCAATTTTTTTAAGATGGTCAAATGAAATATATGAAACAAGTAGATCGAATCTTGAACGTGATGAATTCATATTCCGTTTCTTTATCACTACATCCAAAATATTTGATTAGCATTTAATTACTTATCCGATCAAATTAAAGTTGTTTATCTTTGACATTTTTATCTTATGTCGTTGCGAATTGTGATGCGTCTGAAATTCGAAACTTGATATGATAGAAAAATAGAGATTTGATTCGAAACTTCGACCTAATTTATTAACGTTTAGTATTCTTTTTGGGGTTGCATAATTGATCATTAGTGGACTTGAGCTAAAGGTAAATCTCTTTCGATCAGATTCGGGATTACTTGGATTAGAATATTAGGATCAACCAATGAATTAGTAAAACTCAATATTCAAAATCTAAAATGACAAATCATCAAAGTATAAGAATAAAATATATATAAACAGTGAAATTAGGTCATGAAGTTGATTGTTGAATTGGAGGGTCCGAGTGGTGGGGATGTGTTTTGAGCACTTGGTTAGGAGACTTGCTAGTGACGTCAATTTTGGACTGGTAACTTTAGTGCCAAATCTATAGCTTTTTTTAATATCTTGAGGGTCCATAATTTTATTAAAACAGAATGGTAATTAACGAAACATTAGTGCCAAATTTATAAGGTATTGTGTTTTTAGGCTCACGAACTTTATTAAAACATAATGGTAATTAAGGAAGAGCTATTTGACGTCTAATTCGTCATTTTTATCATTAAAACAACCACAATTAGGGCTTATTCTTTTCATCATCTGGAAATTGCGTTTAGAAACTGCGTTTAGATGCAGTTTCCAAACGTTGCATCCAGATGTAAATGCAATTATGTTTCTTTATGTATTTAGAAATTGCGTCTAGAAATTGCGTCTAGATGCAATTATGTTTTTTTGTTTATTTGTATACATTAGTTGGATGCATTATTTTTAAGGTTTGAATTTTGTGGTTTTGGCGGAAAACACGATTTTGCGGTTTTGATGGAAAACAGGATTTTGCGATTTAGACGGAAAAACGTGATTTTGCCGTTTTGGCGGGAAAACGCGATTTTGCCGTTTTGGCGGAAAAACACGATTTTATAGTTTTGACAAAAACACGATTTTGCAGTTTTGGCGGGAAAACACGATTTTACGGTTTTGACAGGAAACACTAACAACTAAGTTTCCACTGATTCACGGTTCTTCATCGGGTATTTTGGTCGGAACCGAAACCATAACCGAACCAAAATTTTTGGTTGGTTCCGGTTCGGTTCTTCGGTTACGGTTTTTTCTGCCCAGGCCTAACCCGAACTAAGTTTCCACTGATTCCAGTTCAGTGTACTATAAGATTTATGTTAACTAAACTTTCAAGAATTGGTTTGTTGAAGTGATGGGATTGTATTGAGTGGCCAAAATAGATCTGAACCGTCCGCTGCTTTTCTCTCTACCTAAGAGAAAAAGGAGAGTGTGTGTTGTGTTGGTTGAGAGAAGAAGAATAGATCAAAAAATGCATCTGACCTTTTGATTACTCGTGTTACTAACAAGTAACAACACTTCTCTCTTTTGATATTTTTCTTAGTTGTTGGTGGTAGTTAGACGTCAGTTTCAGTAATTCCATAAAACAAACATGTCTTGTTTTATATGAATTGTATAACATTTGGTTTCATTATCCATCCAAGCACTTAATATTGATTGGTAGAAGAAAATAATTGTTCCGTCCATACTGTAAATGTAACAATGAGATCATAATTTTCATTTTTGTCAAGCTCAAATAATAATTAGTGCATCTATATGTTGAAATGTTTAAGGAATTTAGTGAAACAACTTCTCAACTAAAAATGAATTAGACCAAATCTCTTCAACTAAAAATCTAATATATATTTTTAATTAATTATCCATTAATTTTTAAATTATTCTAGAGAAACATTTGTTTTTTTTTAAATAGTTATAATTTCTTTATTTTTAAAAACACATTGTTTTAATTTAATAGTGTTATAATGGATGTGTTAAAAAAATTAACGGACAATTAATTGAGGAATTTTCAGACTTTTAATCGAAATTTTTTTTATCGGATTCATCTTAGCAGAGTTGGAGCTAAGATTCTCGGAGCCCTATTTCAAAAAAAAATATCTGTAATTTTACTTTTATACTAATATAATTTATACCTAAAATTATACAAATCAAACAAAAGCAATTTAAAAAAATAAATCAAAGAAAAATAATTAAAAAATTTAATCTATACACATATAACTTACATAATATTTTATTTATTATATACTTCTTAGAAAATTTTATGTTTTTATAATAAACATATAAAATTTTTTTCCCCATAAATTAGTAAATATATAAAGCAAGATTTTATAATTTTTTGGGAACGTTATGTAGATGGACTTCATTCAAATGTTTCAAAATAATATGTTTAAATCCGGATCTACATCTTAGTTGAGGTTTTCTTCTAAATGTTTGCTATGTTCAATGATATAATCATGAAGTTTCTTGTTGTAACGTACATCGATTTGCTTGTTTTTCCTCTTTAAGTATCAAACGTGGTTGCATAAAACACCTTTCTAAAACTGGATTTACTAACAGAAACGGAAATGTGAAGAAAAATGCAATCTGCGTTTGGCTATTTCTGGTACAATTCAACCAACTCTTGATATGTCCAATATTGGTAGTAATCTATATTATTTTGGTAAAAAAATAATTGTATATAAATGAAACATGATTAAATCAGGACATCGACATCGGAAATATCGTCTGACGAGACGTGCCATGTGTTTTTGTTGTTGCTTACAGCATCATACATAGTTAATAGCTCAAATCGATGAACAATATTCAACATAAAAATTAAAAAAAACCATGCAATATTACCTTTTAAAAAAACCTTAGGATAAATTATATAAGTATGAAAAAATAAATGGTTTGATTGGTAAATAAAAACGAAACGAATATATTAATTGTTAATATAAATGTTAAATAGTGAAAAACAGAAAGACATTAGTGAAAACGGTAAAAAAAATTGAAATAACTTTTTTATTATATGTTTTGATATCGTTTTAAATGGTATATCACTAACATACCGATAGAAGTTGGTGCACTCTATAGATAAACTATTTTTTAGATACTCGAATAAATTTGAAGATAAGAATTTGTATCTATGTAGGTGTTTAAAACAATGTAACATATTGCATTCTAAATCCATCTCTTTCCCATTTTACCACAAAGTTTTAACAATTTAGGTTTTTAAGTGTGGATTTATAGTGTTTTTAATCAACCAAACAATTACGTTTAAAATTTTTAATAACTAGCTCCATTTTTTTGGGGGAGGGGGGCTAATCTAGCTCCATTATTTACCTTGTTTAATAACAATGCCATTCTCTGTATATTTATTATTTTACCACTCCATAATGTTACCAACTGAATACAAAAATAAATATTCAGTGAAAAAAAACGAATGTAAATTTGTGATCCATATTTACATCAAAACGAAATATTTCGACAATTTTCCATCCTTTTTTGTTATATTGTAGCTAAATTAAATCTAATACAGAGGAACGGGAAAACGTGGCGGCTTAACAGGCGGTGAGTGCGGTGGACTTTGAACATCTACGGCGATTTTATCCGGCCGAGGTGGTGCACACGGACACGGCAATGCTATAAATTTCGGCGTATTATCTCCAGGCATCAACACCGGTACACTGAGATTCTGAGGTTTCTTCAATTCCTGTTCACAAACAATAGCTCATTGTAATTAATTACATTTATGTTCATAATGTTATTTCAATTGCTTTTTATTTAATTTACTTTCCAATTTGTAATTATAATCCCTATTTTGTATTTACTTAGATTTAGTAACTAAAATCTTTAACATGTCCGGATTTAGCACACGTAAGCCAGATATTTTATTTTTTGCTAATTATTACAAACATATTTAACAATAATTATTATGATTAATGAGCTTCAAATCCTCTATGAAAATAAATTTAATATTTTTGGTAAAATTGTTTTCTTTTTGTTGGTAAAAAATAATTTATCAAGCTCCAAAATTTTGCTATTAGTAAAAAAAATATATTCAGAACTGGGAGAGGAAAGTTTACCGGAAAAGGGGGTCTAGGTTTGGACGGAGAGGACTCTATGTCGGCGGTGGCATGACCGGAGGCATTGGCCAAAGAGCGGCGGAGGGAGCGATGTTTGTCCCAATGGTAACAGCAAGAAAATATACCGGAGAGACTGAAAATGATTATGAGAAGCAGAGCTGTGCCGAGAGGGAATCCCAGTGACGGCCGAGAAGCGTCCATGTGTGGCGGCGAGAAATCTGGAGTGTTCTCCATCTACGGTGGCTGTAGTATAATCAACGGCTGAGATTTTGAGATGATGTTCTTCTCTCATGTGTTAGAGAGAGAAACAGAAAGAAGAGAGAGAAGAGAGTGTTTGTGTGAGTTTGGAGAGGGCAGGGGACGGGAAGAAAGATGAGATATGGTGTGTTTATTTATAAAAGAAAATTTTATTTTAATTTGTTTTATATTAATTTTATTAATTTTATTACAACTGTTAAAAAAAGCTTTCCTCAGTACAAAAAGCAAATATGCTGTACAATAAAGTTGGCCCTTTTCTTTTCGCCGTTGAAATATTTTGTTCCCATTAATTATTATATCATCAAATGGTGGATTTTTTTTTTACTTTTTCAAAAATATAAAGATTATGTTTCTTGACTTTACCATTTCTACTTTTAACATTTTATCTTTTTTTTTTTGATTAACCTGGGGTATCCCGAATCTATGGAGGCGCTCAGACTAATCCTCAAGGGGAGGTGCAGTCCATAGATAGACCCTCTCTCCAGGTATTCAAATAGGCCGAAAGCAATGGGTCCATATCCATGTAAGTGTCCTAAACAAATGTGACTTAGTTTCGCATGACAGAAGGATCGAACCCGAAACGTGGTAGCGTTCAAAGCCCGTCCCTAATCACTTGACCACAAGAGTCAGGACAAACATTTTATCTTGCAGTGATTTAAAGTAACTTTTGTACTAAAGTAAGTTTCGCTGAGTCAGAAAACAATGATTTTCTGCCGTAAAATATCTTATTCCATGATGATAAAAATTAGCAAACTTTTATTCCTTGGAGATGTTGATAGGAATAATATGTGAGAATCTTTTACAAAAATGAAGACACAGACTTCCGAAGCTTTGTATACAAAATGAGGTTCATAATATTAAATAATATTCTAATATGTTTCCTGTGTTTTTATGAGAACTTGGATTAATCTACGATTAATTACATTATTAACTTCATTTTAATCTAATCGTTATATAAATGGAGAGTGAAAAAGTGGAGAGAGAGAGTGGAAAATGTACGTGGAAAGAGATAGAGGCTGCCTGTACGGAGTAGTCGTGGACTTCAAGGTCCACCATATTAACATATGTTTAATTAATATTTGTTTGCGTTGTTACCTAATCTTCACTAATTACCCCCTAATCATACTCTTATTTCCACTAACTACTCCTACCAATTTTATTCGTCATATACAAAATATTTACAATATTTACATGAGATCATTTGGTCTAATGGTAAAGAGACAAGTTCGAAGTGTTACAACGGTTTAAGTTCGATCTACCTCTAGTGAAAAAGTATAACACTATTTTTTTGGATATTTACACGGATATAAATCATTGTTTTCGATCTATTTAGATCACCTACAACGAGCGTCTCTTAAGGCGTCTCTTAAAAAAAAATATTATAATATTATGGGTCCCATGTGGACCCCATAATTTTTTTAAGAAACCGTATCTAAAATCTCTTATTTAAGATACGTTTCTTGCACTGTTCCTTACACGTGTCACCATCTGATTCGTCGCTTTTTTATTATTTTTTTGGCATCTGTAAAAAAAAAAAAATAATAATAATCATAAAAAAAACATTTTTAAGAGACTCACCTCGCGTCCGCCGATGTAGCTGCTCTTATATATTTGAAAAAGAAGGTCTACCTATAAACTGCACATTTCTTTAAGAATTTTTCCTATAAGTTTGGGTACCCCAAAATTAATTTTTAAGAAGTTCAATCTTAGGCTCTCTTGTGTAGTCTGTACTAAACCCAAACTGAAACATTTTATTCACATTTTATGCAATACTCTCAGGTGTTTATGCGGCTAAGATACACATCAAGCCGTGTTAGAAAGAGTATTGGGATAACATTATCATTTGTTTATGCAAGGAATAACGTAAGCTCGTTGATCTCCACCGACGATATTCTATAACTATTTTATTAACGAGAGCTTTCGCAATTTATAATATAGTTGTTTAGGCGTTTATAAATGCGGTACAAAAGTATATGCTTTGGTACAAGTACTATTATGCTACTAAATCAAAACAATTATCACATGAGTTGTCTCTACTCGATTGATTTGTTTTTCAACGATTACAAGAATTCTGTTAAGAGATTCGTACATCTCTACATTTAATATTAATCCAGATGTGATAATATATTTGATTATTGTATTCATAATGTGTATGCGTGATATATGCATAATTTATAAGATTTAAGATTTATAATGTACTTAGTTTTGTTGCATATTGTATTTATTTTCATGCATTTAAATATAAAATTATGCATCCATGAATTAAAGTTTCTAGAACTAGAGTTATGCATTTTTTTTAGTATTCTTTTGGAGTTTGTGTTGAGCCCCTAGGTACAAAGGAGAATGTGGAGCACTGCTTATAAGAGAAGAGAATGAGGATGATTATAAAGCTTTTGTCGTAAGTGGATTAGCAGCAGAGCAGACAAAAAGCCAAGAGGTCAAAGAAGTCAAAAATGGTGGGCTGGAGTCAATGCAGAGCCACGCACGCTCGAAGCCACCAAACACGCCTCAGCAGCCTTTGCCCCCCCCGGAGTCCAAGCCCGCAAAGGCCCCCCCCCCCCCCCCCCCCCCGACGATTCCACGCGGCGACGGCCCAACCCGCAAGGCACACCGCGAGCGAAGGGAGGAACCGTGCCGTGCCGTATCGCGGTTAGACCACCGGTGAGAACCAAACCGCGAGCAACGTAAGAGGTTGGGACCGAACTCATGCGGCTTGACCGCGGTTAACGTCGCGGGCGTAAACCAAACCGCGAGTGATGCCAAACCCGGACCGTGGAGCATCGCGGTTACCCTTGCGGTTTGTCCCAAACCGCGAGCGGCCAAATTTCGTTGACTTTCTGAGCTTTGACCAATTTCGCCCAATGGATCCGGGTCAACACCCGGTTTGTCCCGGGTTGACCCGGTTCGAAACACTGTTCATTTATAAGCCAAAAAACCCTTATTTTTGGGATCTTAAGCTTGTTTTTGTTCTAAGTTCTTGTAAGACAAAAGTTTAATCTTTTCTTAATCTAAGACTTGTTTTGTTTTGATTCTTCATCTCTTTCTTTAATCTTTCACAAATCATCATGCTTAACATCTTTCTCATGGATTTTGTTGGGCTAAGCATGATTTGTGAGTAGTCTTCTTCAAGGATTATGGGTTAGGTAGATTAGAGCTATTTAGAGTGAATCAAGGATGTTTAAAGCTTATTTATGATTGATCTCACCCTTCTAGATATGCTTAGTGCTAGATTATCCATGATCAAGTTAATCTAGATCCTTAGGCTTTTGTTGCACACCAAGTGTTTGATGAAATGCAAGCTATGATCTATTAGGGGATTTTCATATTCTAGCTCATGGGAATGAATGTTTAGAGTGATTATTAGCTTATGGAACTTGATTGTTAATGCTTGCCTTATCTTATTTCACAAATGAGAATTTGATCTTGAAATGTGATTAGGGAAAGTGATTAGTACCAAGAAATTGGATTAGTCAATTGTTATTGTTCCTAGCTTGAGATTTGCTTCTTTGATTGATTGTTAGACATCCTTGTTAGCTCTAGATGGTTCTAATCATTGACCTTAGCCCATAAGCCTTGTCTTCTTTATTTGATTATCTTTGTTTTATCTTGATTAGTGATATCTTGCTTGTTTAGTTTGCTTTGTCATTGTTAATTGTGCTTAGAATTGTTAGAACTTTCATTTGATTTGATTTGCTTGGCTGTTGTGGTTAGGTGTATTCAATTGGTCATTATCCACTCCCAAAATTGGATTGATCCCTCATTGCTACACGATAAGCATGGGGAATTGATACCCTTAGAGATTAGCAAAATCTCTGTTATCAATTTGGCGCCGTTGCCATTTTGGGAACTTGGATAGATCAATTCGATTTCCTTTCCTATTTAGATCAAGTTTTGGTTACTAATTTTGCTTCTTCATCTCTCTTTGATGTCAGGTGCATGAACTTGCGGAGCAGAGGTCCTACAGATTTGGTTGCGCGAGTTTCAGATATCAAAGCACTAGAAAGACAGTTAGCAAGAGAGAGAAGGGCACTAGAAAGAGCTGTTCACTTAGAGAGACTCGGGTTGGAACAGGAAGTAGTTCAGCCTTTGCTTGAGCCTCAAGAGCAGCCAGTTATGGATTTAGAGGGTCATCAGGACCAGCAAGGCCAACAGGGCCATCAAGAACAGCATCAACAGGATGCGGATGCTAGAGATGCACAGGGACACAGGATCCCGGCTCATCGTGAGAGACCTTTCAGAGCCATTGGAGATGGCGATACACCCGACACCAACGCTATTCGACGGGGTATCATTCCACCACCTGTGAACAATAAAAACTTTGAAATCAGAGCCATGGTAATGAATATGGTGCAGAACAACCAATTCCATGGACTTTCCTCAGAAGATCCATTGAAGCACTTAGACACATTCGACAAAATCTGTGATACTACAAGACTCAATGGTGTGACGGATGAGGGTCTCAAGATGCGCCTCTTTGTATTCTCCTTGGCAGATAAAGCCAAAGATTGGGAGAGCACTATTCCTCCAGGGTCTATCACTACATGGGCAGATCTCAAGAAGGCTTTCTTGAAGAAATTCTTTTCACCTACAAGAACCGCCCGCTTTCGCAATGAACTATCTGGTTTTGTGCAAAGAAACAATGAGACTTTTGCTGAGGCTTGGGACAGGTTCACCAAGCTCACCACCCAATGCCCCCACCATGGATTCACCAAAGAGACACTGCTCAGTAACCTCTACCGAGGAGTGCTTCCTAGAATGAGGGCAATGCTTGATTCTTGTAGTAATGGACACTTCCTAGGCAAGGGAGTTGATGAGGCTATGGAATTGATTGAAAACTTGGCTACAAGTGATGGGAACTATAATGAGGACTATGAGAGGACTCCTAGAGGATCATCTGATGAGAAGTACGAGAAGGAGATCAAGTCTCTAAATGACAAGATTGACAAGATGATCTCATCCAACCAAAAGCAAATCAGCTTTGTGGAGAACTATGATGAATCCCCACCAGTCCTATTCAGTCTTGAAGGAGATATGACCCAAGAAGAGATCAATTTCATTGCGGGCCAAGGAGGTTTCAACAGGGGTTTCAACCCAAACTACAGGAATCACCCCAACTTCTCTTACAGAAACCCCAATGTTGCCAACCCACAGGATCAGGTTTATCCTCAAGCTCAACCACAAGCTCAAGGTCAACAACAAGGGCAACAAGGCTTCACACAACCTCAGCCACAAAAGCCTTTTGTCCCTTATACTAACCAGCAAGGGTTTGCTAACAAACCACAGTTCCAAAGTCAACAAGCCTTTGTCCCCAAGCCACAATACCCTCCACCCGGATTTAACCAACAACAGCCACAAGCCTCTTCTTCCTCAGGTTTGGACAGTGAGTTAAAGGGTATGATGCAGCAACTACTTCAGGGACAAGCCTCAGGAGCTATGGAAGTTAGAGATCTGAAGAGTGAGTTGCAGAACTTGACTTCAAGGGTCACAAACATGGAATACAAGAATGCCTCTACATCCCGAACTCAAGGTACTTTACCCGGAAACCCAGAGAAGAACCCGAAAGATTACTGCAATGCTATCTTCTCTACTGTTGATCATGAGAAATCAGACTATGAGCGAGAGGTTGATGAGATAGAAGCACTTCTCTATGGTTATGAACTCCCTCCGGCTGCACAGGTCCCTCTTAAGGTGATGAGTGCTACTGATACTTTTGCTGAAGATATTGTGCCTACTGTACAAACAGCACCAAAAGCGCTTCCTAAGCTTGGCAATCCGGGTAAATTTACCATCAGCTGTACTTTGGGAGACTTAAAGATTACGGATGCATTGTGTGATTCCGGCTCTACTGTGAGCGTGATATCTCTTGATATGGTGGAAAGTCTTGGGATCAAGAGCATGGAAAGATACCCATCTTCTATTACATTTGGAGACTCTTACTCAAAAACTCCAATGGGAATGATCAAGGACTATCCACTGAAGATTGGTGAGTGCACAATCCCAACTGACTTCATTGTCATGAAGATGAAGAAAAGCACCCAACTACCTCTCCTACTTGGTACCTCTTTCCTCCATACCACTGGAGCTTCTATGGACTTCAAAAAGAAACGTGCTGTGCTGAATAATGTTGACAACAAGGTCTACTATCCTTTGAGGAGTACATCTCTCCACACTTGTGGTGCCATTCTCTCTCCCAATGAGGATGATGTGTTAAAGGAAGCAAGGCTATTTGCAAATGTTGGTAAGGAAGTTTGGCCTAAACCCACTACATATGGATCATTGACTGAGCACATGGGACGTGCTCAAAAGAAGGGGGTGGATAGAGCTATTGGAAATCCTCCTACACCCATAAAGATTGAGTATGTTGGGTCCATATCTTCAATGAAGCTCACTACCAAGGAGGTTAAAGGATCAAAGGAGAAGGTTGTGGATATGGTGACAAAGAGGGCTCCAAAAGTTGAAATTGCTGAAAAGGATAAGGTTTTTAACAATCACCCAAAGGCTCAAGAGTTTGAAAAAGAGATCATGGATTGTGAGAGTCTACAATCCTTGTTTGATGGGCATAATAAAAATGCTCTAACCAATGGATTGGATGGAGTTAAGAGAGCTGAAAAAGGACATAAGGACAAGATGGAAGCTCCAATGCCTTTTGAAACTCCATCATCTCTCAACTGTATCAGCTTGCATCCATTGGGTCTGAAGGGTGATTACATTGAGTACAAGGTCGAGACCAAGGGAAAGTCTAGGCCATTTGCAAGTGCTAAAGCTTCAATCAGTCCAAGGTTTCAAGGTGACTCAGTGAATCTCAGTGAGCTGACTTCTCAGGTCTTAACCATCACTCTCGAGGGCAGGACTCGCTCTTCAACCGCCTAAAAACCGGTTTGCAAAAGTCGAGCTTACCGACTTTAAACAAAAGCGCACTTGGGAGACATTCCCATGTTTATCCTTGTACATATGATCTTTTGCTTGTTATTTTTGATGTTCTTTCTTTCAGTTTTATCAGGTTTTGGTCAGTAGGTGAAGTTGGGGATCAATCGGAATGAGCCTAGGTCATGGCGAAATCAACAAAGAAATGAGCTCTCATCCCATTCCACTCCACTTAAAGCTCCAAGTAACACACTCCAGCCTTGTAAATATTTTGCTTTTTCTCTCTTCTTGAGTTTGTTTGTTTTTCCCGGTCTTTCTTCCTTTCTTCTTTCACACCGAGACGATGTGAAGTAAGTTTGGGGGAGAGACCAGTTGCTAATCGCGTTTGTTTTGATCTTATTTTTCGTTCTCTATTTTGTGTCTCATGCATTTAATTTATGGCATAGAAAAACCAAAAAAATCGAAAAATTTTCAAAAATTTTCACAAAAAGAAGCATGTAGGATCGAGTCTAGTTAGTAGTTTAGGATTCATGCATTGGGGACAATGATGATTTTGCCTTGTAGAGGCTCACCAATTAAGTTGCTCGTTGCTTTAATTGATTTTCAAAACAAAGGAAAACCCATTGCTTGACTTTGAGATTCCGAAATTCCCTATCCTTGTGAAGCTTGCATGAATTAAACTCAATTCATTGATATTGGACTTAATTTGATTATTGAAATATCTTGCTTAGGGGCTTGAAATGCAATCCCATGATCCTTGCCCGAGCTATGTTTCCCCTTTTACCACTCTCTTGATTAGCTCGGGCAACCATTGATCTTATGATCATGGCTTCCCTTACCTAAAGACCCTAAACCTTTCTTTGAAGCCAAAATGATTTGTGAGTGAGGCCTGTTCTTGATAGCTTTTGGCATGTGCAAAAACTTGAGAGTATCGGGAACGACAATGGTCTTTTCTCATTTTAGCTAGCTCCATTTGCCATAAGAGTCTAGCATTAGGATGGGAAATAAGTTTGGGGGAGAGATGAGAGTTGTTTTGGGAATGAAAAGGATCAATGAAAAGTGTTTCAAAAAGGTTCAAAAAGGAAAAGAAAGTCACTAGGAATTCATATAAGAAGAGAGCAATGAGTAAAAGAAAAGAAAAGTAAGTCCCCTAAGAGTGTTTCAAAAGAAAAAGATCAAGTATTAAAAGGGGTTAAGTTATGAAAAAAAAAAGTGTTTGCTCAAGTTTGAAAAAAGAGAAAAATCAGTTAAGTGTTTCCTAGTGACAAAGAAAAGAAAGAAAAAGGGCTAAAAGGGTGAGTGTTTTGGTAATTGAATTGGGGGTTTTGGTGTGTGTTTATCTTTCATGGTGGGATTGTTTAGAGAAGTCTTCTAGGAATTGGGTAGAACAATGAGGAAAGAACTTTGTATGCATGAATTGTTCCCTTTCTTAGATATATTTTGTGTAATGCCATTTGCTCCTATTCTTGAGAGTTAGCCACCACCAAAGACACTACTAAGCCACCTCAAATAGCCTCTCTTGAACCTTGCCAATTGGGATTGATTGATTTCCCCTTTGTGAGATCGCACTTAACTTCTAAATGAATGTAAGGAATTGAGTTGATGATTGCTTGTGTTCTATAGGATCTCGGGAGTTGGAGTAGGGATTGAGGGAACGGTAATGTGGAAGTACATGGATAGTCAATGTGATTAGAGCAACTTGTAACTTCTTTGAAAGATCTTGTATCTTGTTGTGAGTCTTGTGGTTTTGAGTCCCCGCCTTCAAACCTTTCTCCCAAATGGATTGATTATCGTATGCTTGCTTGTGGACAAGCAAGGTTTAAGTTTGGGGGAATTGATATATGCATAATTTATAAGATTTAAGATTTATAATGTACTTAGTTTTGTTGCATATTGTATTTATTTTCATGCATTTAAATATAAAATTATGCATCCATGAATTAAAGTTTCTAGAACTAGAGTTATGCATTTTTTTTAGTATTCTTTTGGAGTTTGTGTTGAGCCCCTAGGTACAAAGGAGAATGTGGAGCACTGCTTATAAGAGAAGAGAATGAGGATGATTATAAAGCTTTTGTCGTAAGTGGATTAGCAGAGCAGACAAAAAGCCAAGAGGTCAAAGAAGTCAAAAATGGTGGGCTGGAGTCAATGCAGAGCCACGCACGCTCGAAGCCACCAAACACGCCTCAGCAGCCTTTGCCCCCCCCGGAGTCCAAGCCCGCAAAGCCCCCCCCCCCCCCCCCCCCCCCCCGACGATTCCACGCGGCGACGGCCCAACCCGCAAGGCACACCGCGAGCGAAGGGAGGAACCGTGCCGTGCCGTATCGCGGTTAGACCACCGGTGAGAACCAAACCGCGAGCAACGTAAGAGGTTGGGACCGAACTCATGCGGCTTGACCGCGGTTAACGTCGCGGGCGTAAACCAAACCGCGAGTGATGCCAAACCCGGACCGTGGAGCATCGCGGTTACCCTTGCGGTTTGTCCCAAACCGCGAGCGGCCAAATTTCGTTGACTTTCTGAGCTTTGACCAATTTCGCCCAATGGATCCGGGTCAACACCCGGTTTGTCCCGGGTTGACCCGGTTCGAAACACTGTTCATTTATAAGCCAAAAAACCCTTATTTTTGGGATCTTAAGCTTGTTTTTGTTCTAAGTTCTTGTAAGACAAAAGTTTAATCTTTTCTTAATCTAAGACTTGTTTTGTTTTGATTCTTCATCTCTTTCTTTAATCTTTCACAAATCATCATGCTTAACATCTTTCTCATGGATTTTGTTGGGCTAAGCATGATTTGTGAGTAGTCTTCTTCAAGGATTATGGGTTAGGTAGATTAGAGCTATTTAGAGTGAATCAAGGATGTTTAAAGCTTATTTATGATTGATCTCACCCTTCTAGATGTGCTTAGTGCTAGATTATCCATGATCAAGTTAATCTAGATCCTTAGGCTTTTGTTGCACACCAAGTGTTTGATGAAATGCAAGCTATGATCTATTAGGGGATTTTCATATTCTAGCTCATGGGAATGAATGTTTAGAGTGATTATTAGCTTATGGAACTTGATTGTTAATGCTTGCCTTATCTTATTTCACAAATGAGAATTTGATCTTGAAATGTGATTAGGGAAAGTGATTAGTACCAAGAAATTGGATTAGTCAATTGTTATTGTTCCTAGCTTGAGATTTGCTTCTTTGATTGATTGTTAGACATCCTTGTTAGCTCTAGATGGTTCTAATCATTGACCTTAGCCCATAAGCCTTGTCTTCTTTATTTGATTATCTTTGTTTTATCTTGATTAGTGATATCTTGCTTGTTTAGTTTGCTTTGTCATTGTTAATTGTGCTTAGAATTGTTAGAACTTTCATTTGATTTGATTTGCTTGGCTGTTGTGGTTAGGTGTATTCAATTGGTCATTATCCACTCCCAAAATTGGATTGATCCCTCATTGCTACACGATAAGCATGGGGAATTGATACCCTTAGAGATTAGCAAAATCTCTGTTATCAATTTGGCGCCGTTGCCATTTTGGGAACTTGGATAGATCAATTCGATTTCCTTTCCTATTTAGATCAAGTTTTGGTTACTAATTTTGCTTCTTCATCTCTCTTTGATGTCAGGTGCATGAACTTGCGGAGCAGAGGTCCTACAGATTTGGTTGCGCGAGTTTCAGATATCAAAGCACTAGAAAGACAGTTAGCAAGAGAGAGAAGGGCACTAGAAAGAGCTGTTCACTTAGAGAGACTCGGGTTGGAACAGGAAGTAGTTCAGCCTTTGCTTGAGCCTCAAGAGCAGCCAGTTATGGATTTAGAGGGTCATCAGGACCAGCAAGGCCAACAGGGCCATCAAGAACAGCATCAACAGGATGCGGATGCTAGAGATGCACAGGGACACAGGATCCCGGCTCATCGTGAGAGACCTTTCAGAGCCATTGGAGATGGCGATACACCCGACACCAACGCTATTCGACGGGGTATCATTCCACCACCTGTGAACAATAACAACTTTGAAATCAGAGCCATGGTAATGAATATGGTGCAGAACAACCAATTCCATGGACTTTCCTCAGAAGATCCATTGAAGCACTTAGACACATTCGACAAAATCTGTGATACTACAAGACTCAATGGTGTGACGGATGAGGGTCTCAAGATGCGCCTCTTTGTATTCTCCTTGGCAGATAAAGCCAAAGATTGGGAGAGCACTATTCCTCCAGGGTCTATCACTACATGGGCAGATCTCAAGAAGGCTTTCTTGAAGAAATTCTTTTCACCTATAAGAACCGCCCGCTTTCGCAATTAACTATCTGGTTTTGTGCAAAGAAACAATGAGACTTTTGCTGAGGCTTGGGACAGGTTCACCAAGCTCACCACCCAATGCCCCCACCATGGATTCACCAAAGAGACACTGCTCAGTAACCTCTACCGAGGAGTGCTTCCTAGAATGAGGGCAATGCTTGATTCTTGTAGTAATGGACACTTCCTAGGCAAGGGAGTTGATGAGGCTATGGAATTGATTGAAAACTTGGCTACAAGTGATGGGAACTATAATGAGGACTATGAGAGGACTCCTAGAGGATCATCTGATGAGAAGTACGAGAAGGAGATCAAGTCTCTAAATGACAAGATTGACAAGATGATCTCATCCAACCAAAAGCAAATCAGCTTTGTGGAGAACTATGATGAATCCCCACCAGTCCTATTCAGTCTTGAAGGAGATATGACCCAAGAAGAGATCAATTTCATTGCGGGCCAAGGAGGTTTCAACAGGGGTTTCAACCCAAACTACAGGAATCACCCCAACTTCTCTTACAGAAACCCCAATGTTGCCAACCCACAGGATCAGGTTTATCCTCAAGCTCAACCACAAGCTCAAGGTCAACAACAAGGGCAACAAGGCTTCACACAACCTCAGCCACAAAAGCCTTTTGTCCCTTATACTAACCAGCAAGGGTTTGCTAACAAACCACAGTTCCAAAGTCAACAAGCCTTTGTCCCCAAGCCACAATACCCTCCACCCGGATTTAACCAACAACAGCCACAAGCCTCTTCTTCCTCAGGTTTGGACAGTGAGTTAAAGGGTATGATGCAGCAACTACTTCAGGGACAAGCCTCAGGAGCTATGGAAGTTAGAGATCTGAAGAGTGAGTTGCAGAACTTGACTTCAAGGGTCACAAACATGGAATACAAGAATGCCTCTACATCCCGAACTCAAGGTACTTTACCCGGAAACCCAGAGAAGAACCCGAAAGATTACTGCAATGCTATCTTCTCTACTGTTGATCATGAGAAATCAGACTATGAGCGAGAGGTTGATGAGATAGAAGCACTTCTCTATGGTTATGAACTCCCTCCGGCTGCACAGGTCCCACTTAACACCTACTTAACTTATGTCTCCTTCATAAAAATATACGCTCTCAATTTATTTTTAACTTTAAGTCTCTCATCACGGATTTTTCTTTACTCAATAATATTTCAACCAATATTTTTGAAGTGTCATCTCCATTAATAAAAATAGTATATCCTTCGTTGACTAATATGGAATGGGATCTCGTTACGACTTTACTGTGTTCACACAAATCATATAATGAGAAGACCGTCCACCCAGTGCCGCTACCTACTTCTACTAAGGCTGAGCTTAATAGGAGCAAGAGACTTGGTGGCAACAACCAGAATGAAATATTATTTAATCGTGGAAATGCCAATAGCGATCAAATTTTCATTGATTATGACGTGCAAGATATGATTGTTACAACTTATAATCAGGACATAACATAGGGATTGAGATATTTTCGAAACGTATGTCATCCACTTGAGCTATATAACATTACCACAACCCTTCTTAAAAAAAAAAAAAATCATAATCCAGAATACAAATAAATCGAGAAAATAGTTTGTTTAATATAATATTTTGTTAATATATAACCAACTTCAATCAGAAATTAAATCGTGGTACAACTTAATCAAGAGTAAAATTAGAAAACAAAAAAAAACAAATCGAAAAATACCATAACCAAAAATTAAACCGGGTTAGGGCTATAGCTTCATTAGCTGTTTTCCAGTCTTTTTCTTTAGTCGCCGGCGGTTCAAAACAGTTAAATTTGTGGCACATACCAAAACTACTTCTCGTTGTACTGGAGAGTCAACTCCAACAACAGATCTATAGTCCGGAAGGCCTGGTCCCCTCCTCATGTCTCCCAACGACTTCGGCATCTGACCAATGAAATGCACAAATTCAACCGGCAAATCCCCACCGAAGCGAGAATTAGTAGCTATCTCTCTTCCCGGTACTCTCTTCTTCGTTCGGTGCCTAACTTTTAATCGTCTGTAAATTCAGAAAATAGTATTTATTACAATCCAACAAAAAACCATAATATAGATGAAATATTTAAAGAGCAAAAAATGCCAAAACTTGTAATATATACTGATGAACCAAACTCAAAAAAGATTTTGTGGATGACTATGAAACATACTTACGTCAAATGTTTGGGACTTTTGCCGGCACTGGATATCACCTTTTTCACTTTGATATAGAAAATATATTTGACATTGTTATAATAAATAAATAAAATTGTTGTCAAATGAAGAAAACTCTTACGACTCAAAACTACAACACTCGATATGAAATTACGAGAATAGACCTGAGCGTTTTTGGGTTTTGGTCCTTTGGCCTTTTGAGTTCCTAAGGGACAAATATCGGTCCATAAATTTTAAATGACTCAACAACTGAAAGTACAGAAATCCATGATAAGATATGATCATTGGGAATAGCTTGTTTTTTAATCTTATTATTTTTATGATATACAGTTGACGTGTATGCATTAGTATTATATTAGTATATATTTATATAAACGTAACATGTTTGATCGTTGAAGTCTTGAAGATACCTAGAAATGATATAGAAGTACTAGATAAATTTTGGACACATGGGACAGGATCAGTAACCCTAACCCGTATATAGTACTAACTTAGATTTTACGGCTGCTATACAAATCTAATGAAAAACAAAGGAGTAGCTGCCGTGTTGAACTCCAATTTGACAAAACTCTTTTCTGACTTTTTTTCTTGTTATAGCTGTATTTTGTTTTTGCAGTTTTAATTGCAAATAATGCCAAAAACAGTTAAGTCTAAATTTTTATTTTTATCATTATCTTCTGCCTTTCAAGGTGTCTCAAGTTTTACAAGAAAACAAAAGATCGCGTAGCTTTATTATTTATTTTACATTTTTATATAAGTTAAATTAAATCAATGTATATGGAGAAGTCAGACTAATCACATTAACAGATACCGTTCATAGATAAAAAAAAAAATCTTCAAATATTCAAATAGGTCAAAAATAAAATTTCATATTTATCTAAATATTTTTTAAAAATATATTAATTCCGCATAACAAATAAATCGAATTTATCCAAACGAATTGTCAGACGGAAGTGACAAATCGCGCATTAGATAACATGCTTCGCAGTTTGGTTAGTGACAACATCAAATTTTGAAAATCGAAACCGTCTCAAGTTGAGTTTGCACATAATCACGCAAGTAATCGGAGCATCGGCTTATGCCCATTTAAGGTGTAAACATTCTAAATTTATCTACTTACCATTTGACCACAAGACTCTAAACTACACTGTTTCTTTGGCTCAAACATTTGACATTGGCATGAGAACTACAGTTTTTCATGCTGCCACATTCCCGTTTTTTTTTTTTACAATGGTTGGTAATATAACAACATCCATTTAGTAAACTACATACCATTGTTTCTTTGCATTTTCACGCTGTTTATTCCAATCATTGTTTTAAATATATATTATTAAAAATAAAATATTATAGTTTTATAGATTTTCTTAAAAGTTGGAAGTAGACTTACTATATGGATACATACTCATCTGTGTGTGAACTGTAAATAGGTTATGAACTAGTCACCGCCGTGTCTTTTAAGGTCAATGAGTACCACTAAACCCAACTTACACTTTCAATATCACAACTTGTGTCTTTGCTTCCTATCAAGATATCCATTAAACGTTTTGTCTAAACCATCATGATTTTCTTATATAGGTTTAATATGCATTTATAGAAACAAAAAAAGATTTTCTTATATAGGTTTAATATGCATTTTTATTTTTATAGAAAAACCCAGACCTATTGCACAAGTAAAACTATATAAGCTGTATGGGACCATATTGACGTGGACTAAGACCCAATGCGATAGGTACTAATGCAAATACAGGTGTTATTCAATATATAGAAAAAAATACAATTCATATACAGCTATATATATCTACAATTTTATATGTTATCTTATGTAATAATTTATTACGAGGGATGGTGTATCTGACAAGAGATTTATATGTGAAAACTCGAAGGTGTATCTGATTTTGGTCAAATCTATTTAAATGTTTCGCTCCTACTTTCATGGTCACGCCTTGTTACATTGTCTTATACGAATTCCCAAACTATATTTAGTATTTTATTGCGAAGATCCGATATAATAGCTTGTGGTTTGACCGTATTTTAAGACTGTAAAACATAAACAATGTCATAATTTTCTTTTGTCAACAATGCGATAAAGAATGAACTAGTCGTTTCCTGTATATTTAGTATAAATTTATGTTAAGATCATCGGAAATATGAAGGGACCAACACTAGTATATAAAAGATTAAATCAATCCATTCATTGTTAATTGGTTTTGAGTTGAAAACCCACAATCATCTCAAATTAACATGGTATTAGAGCTTCATTTGACCCAAATAGAATAGCCTAAAAATGGTTTATTATCAGTCCTAGCGTGGAATTTGGTTCGAAATGGCCCGATGAGAACCATTATCTCGAGAAGATGTGTTAAGATCTACATCGAAAATATGAAAATATCAACACTAATATATAAATGATATCGCCAATTTATTCATTATCAATTAGTTTTGAATTGAAAACCATAAATTAACAATTTACGAATAAAATGGGCATACAAATTATAAACACTGACAGCAACATTGACTTGGCTAACGAATAAATATCGTTACAAAAGGGGAGCCAGGCATACTTTATAAACGGGCTTGGTGGCCCTGGCCCTTTAAGAAGGAAATGATCTATGGGCCTATATTTTAATCTAAATTATGTAATAAGGCCTCATGAAATGTATTTTATATGCTAAGCCTGGGCCCTAGTAATAGTCAATCGTGTCTTATCGTAAATCTCCTTCTAGTTATTAATTTATTAATTAAATACAAAATAGTTTAATTAACTGTAGTGAATCATCATTAATCAAAGACTAATAAAATAAGCGTGAAGGACGAAAGCAATGAGGGTCCCATTGTCTTGTCTGAAACCCGCATTATTTGAACTCGCATTGCTAATCTGATCTACTGTTTACTTTTGCAATTTTGTAATAATTTATCAGTATTAGAGCATGATTATCAAGGATGTGGGGTTCTTAACTATTCACGTGGGTCCCACGTGAATAGTTAAAAACCCGACCCTTAAAATTCCTTATTTAAGAACCGGTTCTTACACTGTTCATGACACGTGGCAGCATGTCATTCGTCTATTTTTTTTTTGATTTTTTTTTTTTTTTTACACTTTTCCCAAAAACAAATTTTTTTTTTTTTTTTTTTAAGAACCCCATGAGAGATTCACCACTAATCATGCTCTTACTATTGCTTTTTTTTATAATTACTAATCGCTATTTAATTAGCCACACATTTTTAAGTACCTGTAATATTAAACACTAAAAGTAAACTCCGAATTGCCACTTCTTTTCTCCCCCTAAATTCCGTTTTCTCCTTGACATATGAAAGAATAGTCTTGACTATTTGTTTTGTAAGAATTTCCTATAGTTCAATTATTTTATTTTGAGTATTATAATAGGTTCTTCAAATTTTATATATTAAAAACTAGTTGTTTCTATGTGAACTTTAATTTTATCACAAAATTGTAGAACATTGTTTATTGACAAAAACGATAAAACACTTCTAATTTATCTTTAAACAATAAAATGAAAACAGTAGTAAAAATTGTTTGAGTATCTCAATACTCCAGAAACTCAAAAGTATCTCAAATAAGAAACCATTGGATTAATTTCTCAAGTTTTGAAACACTCAAATAATATTATTTTATCATGTTTTTGTGTGATAGTTTCAACATTTAGTTATTTATTTATTTGTTGGATGTTTGTATAAAAATATGAGGAATAAAATTTATACAGCTTTTATGGAGAATGCTAAGAAAATTCGTGTACTTTTTGACGGTGCATAAGTTTGTTTTGTTTACTTTCTCTACGTGCATAAAGATTCTGAGACTTTTATTTTGGAGATGTTAATGGTCTTTTAATTCGCATATTTTGCAAAAGTATATATATATATATATTTTAAAGTATATATATATATATATATATATATTAAAAACAGTCAGAGAAACTCATTATGGACGAACACAGGCCTCCATTCAACGTCCAGATCCTTTGCTTCCCATGCGTGTCCCATTCCAATTTCCACCCGCCTGTCTGTTATCATTATGCCCCCCTTCCACCTCCTTTTCATTGATTTACTTGGAACTGTGATTATGAGTTACGACTACATATTTATCTATTTGAAAACATATACGGTAACCACAATTAACCACCATCGAAAATCTTCAAACTTTGTATAGACAATGAAAAATAATAATAATGAAATGACAATATAATTAAAATGCTAGAGTATTCTCAGCGAAAAAACTGGCTTTCTCTCTCTTAGGTTAGAGAGAATTTTTCTCTCTATCGCGTGCTTCTTCTCCTTTTCTTCTCAGACCCAAATCCTTCAGAAAAGGGAAGATACTTTGCGATTAGCGGTTTGTACTCTTGTTTCTCGTCCGATAGAATTTCATTTCTTGTCGGATTTTGTTTATCCTTTATCGAATCCATCCTTTTCTCTGTTTATTTGATGGATTTGTCTTCGGTCTTAATAACTCCGAACTCGTGTCTGGTTGCTACTACTGGCGGTTGTCGGGTTTGCTCTTTCGGATCTATTCTGGAATCCACCGATCTCCTTCACGGATTGTCACCAGCATGAGTTGTGGAGGCCGTGAAGCAACGGTTGAAGACTTGCTCTCTAAGCGGTGAACCGTGTGGATTTGACTGGGGAGGGTCGGCAGAGATGTTGCAGCGGCGTACTGGGAAGATGCAACGCCGGCGGTTGTTGACTCCGATGATGAATTTCCGTCCCGGTGATGATGCATGACGGGTTCTACAAACTCTCAACACGTGTCCCTTGACTGACCACGTGTGGCTTTCTACAAATTTTCGGCCATGAAAATTTGGTCTCAGGCCCAGTTGTTGGCCCGTTTAGTTTTTAATACCGATTTCGCTTGTAACATTTTGGGATCTGTTGTCTCGCCCCATTTAGACCTTTTAATGAATAGTGCATTGCAGTGTAAAAAAAAAAAAAAAAAGAGTATTCTCAGCAAACTCGTGTAAATCACTATTGTCTACACACTTAATAATAAAACAACAAAAATAACTAAACCAAAATAAATGTGAATGACAGATAGTTATACCATTTACATTCAACTAATAGAAGACTAGTATTTTTCAAGTTTAGGGAGCGAACATTTGTCTATTGGGCCCCATCCAGCTGGGCCATTCTAAGTAAAAAAAGAAAGTAAGTGCAATAATGAAAGCTAAAGAAATTAGGAAGGTGGCGGATTTAAATTAAATTAAACCAAGAAAGAAAGATAAAGATTATCAAAAGATTAGGAAGTTAATTAAAAAATAAATTAGATTATAAACTGGAGGAGGTTATGGGCTTGAATGGTATGTGAGATGAATAGCAGAATAGCGGAATAACTGAATAATTGTTGGCGGGACGAACTGAACTGAATCAAGTTTCTGCAGAAAAATTACAAAACGCCGAAAAACTAGTTTTAGTAGATTAATCACGTTTTGTTTTTTTATAGTTATATTTTTAACACGCTAATTGTATATAGCGGAATCACGTTTTCAAAACGTGAAAACGTGAATAAGTGATGAATGTTACAATGGTAAAAAATAGCGGAATCACGTTTTCAAAACGTGAAAACGTGAATAAGTGGTATACCATTCATCACCTATATGTCCCCATTCACCATCCGGCAAACCGGCTTGGGTTGCCGCTCTCTTGTCCCCTCTCATTCCTCTTTTTCTCGCCTCGTAATTACTACTATACCCTTCTCTATACTTACATTCCTTAATTCGCATAGCAAGGATAATGTTTGTCATTAAAGACAGAGGGCATGATCGGAATTTCCCCTTTCGGGTGGAGCCAGAAAGTAGCAAATGAAAAAGGATCCGACTCCCGACAACTTTAATCAACGGTTCAAACCCGTTGGTACATATCGGACGATCCAGATTTCTCGTTGCGATTAAACCTTAGCCGTCGGATCAGAATCCACTTTATTTACAATTCTACCACTTCCTTTAAAGTTTTTAATCTTTTTTATATATATATTTTTTTCATCTCGTCTACGAGTTTCTGTGTTGATGATAATTAAGCTTTTGTGCTTTAATGGAAGGACCTTGACACCTCTCTCTCTAATCGATCGTCTTCTTCGTCTTCGCGAGCTCCATTTTCACCAGCGATTCGTTTTCCGTTTGAGGTAACCATTGCTTCTCTCTTCTTAGATGTTCAAAATCCAGTAATCGAGCTTCGTTTTGTTGATGTTTGTGTGTTAATAGATCTACGAGCTATTGAGTTTCTTCTTCGATATTTTTGTTCACTAAGGCTATATTCTATGGCGAATTGCGTTTTCTGTTAGCTGTTTCCGTATGGATTAAAGCACGATGAGTAATCTCTAGTAGCTGTTGTAGTTATTAATCGTTGAAGGTGAGAAATCTGAGATCAGCTTGAAGATGAACGTATATGACCATACTTAATCTCTAGTAGCTTGTTGTAGTTATAACTTATAAATCGCAGAAGGTGAAATCTGAGATCAGCTTGAAGAAGAACGTATTTGACTGGCTCATGTTCTGCGTTTGACCTTGAGTTGACTTCTTGCTTTCCATTTTTCTTATATAATTCCTTCATATCGTGTTTCGTTTCGGTTTAGATTGTTGCTGTGAGTGTTTAGTGTTCTTGATTCTGAAGCGATTTACTAGTCTAAGCTTATTTATGAGTAGAATGTTTCCTCAGGTGTAGCTAGATGCAATCAATGGTTCAGAGTTTCTTTGAGTTTGGAATTTTATTTTATTGTTTAATTTCTTGATATATGCTATGATTTGCAGTTGAAGAAACCAAAAGTATTCAAATGTCACTGGAGGAAGAGCTGCAGAGCAATGTCTCTGTGGCCAGTTCTTCACCTACTAGCAATTGCATCTCGCGGAACACAGCAGGAGGACTCAAGGAACATAACTACTTAGGTCTGTCTGATTGTTCCTCCTCTGTTGGAAGCTCAACTCTCTCTGGCCTTGCAGATGATGACAAAGCCAATATCAGTCTCAAGGCCACAGAACTGACCCTCGGCCTTCCCGGATCACAGTCTCCTGCTAGAGACACAGACCTCCCAAGAAAGCTCGATGAGAAACCCTTCTTTCCTTTGCTTCCTTCGAAAGACGAGATTTGCTCTTCATCCTCAGGGAACAAAAGAGGCTTCTCTGATACAATGGATCAGTTTCCTGAAGCCAAAAGTTCAGTTTATACTGAGAAAAACTGGATGTTTCCTGAAGCAGTAGCTATCCAATCTGTAATAAAGAAGGAAGTGCAACAAAACATACCGAAAGGACAGTTGAGCACTACAAACAATAGCTCTAGTCCACCTGCAGCCAAGTAATGACCGGATATAGGATCTTTTACTTGAGTTTGATTTATTTCATCAGCTGACGGGTAATTTTCGGATTTATATATTTTTCAGGGCACAGATTGTTGGTTGGCCTCCAGTGAGATCCTACAGGAAGAACACATTGGCCACTACTTGTAAGAACAGTGATGAAGTTGATGGGAAGCCAAGTTCCAGGCCCCTCTTCGTGAAGGTGAGCATGGATGGTGCTCCTTATCTGAGGAAAGTTGACCTGAGGAGCTACACTAACGACAGGGAGCTTTCTTCAGCCTTGGAGAAAATGTTCACCACCTTCACTCTTGGTGAGATGTTTCTGTGATTGCTAGTGATGTTATTCCGAGCCTCTTCGTTAGAAATCTCTTGGTGGATTGATGATTGCAATGAAAGTGGTTAACCTACATGGTTGATTTGATGTTAGGTCAATGTGGATCTAACGGAGCTATGCTTAGTGAGACCAAACTCAAGGATCTTCTGAATGGAAAAGACTATGTACTCACTTATGAGGACAAAGATGGGGACTGGATGCTTGTTGGAGATGTTCCATGGGAGTAAGTTTCATTTCTTATTTTGGGAATAAAATCTAACTTAATGCATTTGATTATTCTGATCAAATCTGCAGGATGTTTATTGGTGTCTGCAAGAAGCTGAAGATAATGAAAGGCTGTGATGCCATTGGGTTAGGTAAGTGTGATTGATGATGATGATCACTTGTTTTCTTTTGGTAGTAAACACAACAAGTAAACGTAGGCTTGGGACTTCGGTTCTTCGGTTTCGGTTCGGTTTTTGGATTTTTGGTTTTTTTACCGAAACTAACTGAATTTTATTTCAGTTCGGTTAAAAGTCCCATGGCTAAGTAAACGTGTTTAATGTAATCGCAAACGCCAGAGAAACGTCTTATTATATAGCGTATGATTCTGAAACGTCTTATTATATAATTGATGTGATGCTTGTAGCTGCAGCTCCGAGAGCAATGGAGAAGTCAAAGATGAGAGCTTAAAAACTGGAAAAATGACAGACTTTTCTTTCTAAATTATACAGAATATGTGCGGTTGAGATTATCTCTTTTGGTGGTGTTCTTTTTTTTTTTTTTGAACAAAGGTGGTGTTCTTAAATTACAAAACATCTACTACATCTTTAGTTTCTGATATTACTAAGAAAAAAAACTATGTTTGTAATAAGGAAATGAAGAAAAAATTAAACCAAAAACTGGTCTATGAGTATTTTTTTGTTGTTGTTGTTGCTGCTTGCTTTAGTCAAACCAAAAACAGGTCTATGTCTGGTTTGATTTCGATGTGTGGTTGACATTTATATTTCGGGAAATTGTGAGATTTGGATGTACTTTTAGCTCAGTAGAGCCAAATACTGACAAACAACAGATGAGAATATTTAGTATTACAAAGCCCGTTTAGATTAGAAAATAGGTGGAAGCCCATTAGTATATGAGTATAAAGCCTTAACCTTTAATACCTGGGGCCGATAAATAAGCAGGTGAAAACAATGCTTCGATTGGTAACACTCGTGGAATGGCGAAATGGTGGAAATAAAATAAAGCTGCGGAAATAATTTAAAATTTGCTGGAAAAAAAAAATTGTAGAATAAGTTTTGTGTGATTGGATGAGTTTTGCGGAATGGCGGAATATTAAGATTCCACAAATAATCTACATATAGTTCACTTTTCCACTTAATGAATTTTTCTTTGTATTTTTTTAAGCGAAAACGCAGACTTTGCGTTTTCGCTTTTTTTTTTCCTATTCCGCGAATTTTTTTGATTGGCAAAATTCTTGCGGAATTGCGTTTTTAAACGCGATTCCGCCATTCCGCATGTTACCAATCAAGGCCAATGTTACTCTACGAAGCTTAAGAAGAAACTGGACTTATCTTTTATTTTTGGGTCATAAAACGGGACCTATTTTATATATTATATCAATTTTATGTTCAGCATATATTGAATTTAAAATTTTATTTTTATATTGAATGGTTTGTTTTTATTAGTCGAAAATGTGTTATTATTCGACGCAAAAGAAAAATGTATTTGTTTATTGACATTTTCTCTTCTTGAATGTAGTATTAATAATAGTGGTATAATTATTGAGAAAAAAACATAAAATAGCATAAAAACAAATACACCTTATCATAAATATAGCAACAAGGGAAATAATTCATATTTTTAGTATTATTTTAATTACAAAGACTTTTATAGCATTATATAATTTAAGGTTTAAAGTTAATTATTTAGAGTTTAAGATTTATTATTTAGGGTTTAGGGTTTATTATTTAGAGTTTAAAGTTTAGTATTTAAGGTTAAGGGTTATGGCTAATTTAGTGACAAAATATGTTTTTGTGCTATTTTTATGATTTTTCTTCTTTGGTGCTATATTTTTGATAAGTCATATTTTTGTACCTATTTATGCTATTTGTCCATAATTATTTGTTGACTAAAATTTAATTACATTAATGTGATTTAATTTTCAAAATAAAGCTTGGTCAACTGTAAAAGGTCCACGTGCTATTACCGTCATAGAGATAAGGCAGCTGACGTGGTTGTGAACTGCGAAAAGCTGTCAAACATTGACATTCCGATCGCCGTCCCTAGAAATCAACGGTTCCGATCAACTTATTGACACTTGGCTTTCTTAGGCCTGGACATTTTTACCCGGACCCGAGGACCCGACCCGGAACCGACCCGAATAAGACAGGTTCAGGTTAGAACCTGGTTTAGACATTTTAACCTGTTGGGTCCAGCTGTTGAAGACCCGTGGGTACAGGTTCGGGTCCGGGTATTAACCTGCAGGTTTTTCGGGTACCCATATAAACCTGCATAAATATATATATTAATAATATATATGTATTTATATATATTAAATGTTTTAATAACCTGTTCCGAACCTGTAACCAACCTGTTCTGAACCTGTTTCGAACCTGTTTCTAACATTTTCTGAACCTGTCCGAACCTGTTCCGAACCTGTTTGAACCTGTTCCGAACCTATTCGAACCTGTAATCGAACCTGTATATGAACCTGTTCAAACCTGTTCGAACCTGAAACCGAACCTGACCCGATTAATATATGAATAAGAACGGGTAATGACAGGTAAGATACCCTAAGACCCGACCCGACCCCGAACCGGCAGGAACCGACCCGAACCCGACCCGAAATTAGCAAGTCCTTAAATGGGTCCTTCATTTCTTCTACCCGACGGACCCGGACCTGACACGGACCCAACCCGAACCCGACCCGAGAACCCGAATGCCCAGACCTAGGCTTTCTAAAATGTTTACTATAATCAAACTTGGTAGAATTTTAAAGTAAACTTTGGTTTACTACAGCCCACGATGGACCGTCTTTCCAGTTTAAAAGAATTCAAGGATAGTATTTCTTATATTCTTTTTGATGAAATATGATGTTTATATTATATATACAATAAATATAAATGAAAATATCAGCCATAAATATTTGAAAAACAACAATATACATTTAAGTCAAACAAATGATGCATAATTAATTAGAGTTGTGCTTTGTACGGATAAGATTTTGGAAAACGACATTATACATATGAAATCCAAACATATGTTTTAAAAAATGTTACCGGAATGTATGAATGTTATATTGTTATCCGGATTTATTCAAAATTACAAACGTGAAGACATGAATGCATTCTCATCCACCTAGAGATGTCAGACGGGTTAACCCAAGCTTAAATAGCCCAATTCAAGGCAGTTTCAATTATTTCTCGGATCTAGCGGGTTGGTCCGCGCGAACAACGGTCTAAAATCCGATGGCCCAAACCCAACCCGCATGTATTTTACAGATCAGATTCCTATACAAACTTGTTTCATTTCGATTTCAGGTTTATAATTGACTATAAATAGACTTGTTTTCTAAGTTTTTACTACATGTTCTAAAACATTATATTAAAAACATTGATAAAACAAAGATAAAAATTTAAAACAATATTCAACAATAAAAAAACAATAATCTTACTATTGGACAATCCTAAAAGATAAGAAGAGAAAAAAAAAATCCGAAAGCAATATTAAAAAAATACCAACAAACACCAATTAGGTGAAGACAACAATACCATAACACAATAGCGATATCATATATAAAAGATTTTTGAGACAGTAAAATTAGGATGTTCCTGATCTTACACTAGCAGGCGGCCTTTCAATATCTTTACTTCCAATACTTTTATCAACGAGAATTCTCGCAAGTCAGATAAGTGTTCTTTTTCAATCGTCTTTATCAAATTTCTCCGGATTAGCTTCTTTAGAACTACCGTCAGAAAAGCTTGAACAACAATTACAAACGAGAGATATGTAGGATTGACATCACTTCCCATTAAACGCAAAGCACAAACTAAGAAAAAATCTTCATAAAATATTATATAGTCACCTTAAGACGGATTTTGAAAGCAACGCCAGAAAGAGACGCTATTGGAAGAGACACCAATTCGAACTCAAACAAGGCTATGACTTTTAACAAACATATAGAATTAGAAAGATGAAGAGATGTCGTTACCAACGACGGACCCAACAACAAAGAAGAGTACCACTGCGCTACCCGAAACCGTTGCGTCACCCATCACCAAGAAGATCCCGACATTCTAGACCAAACCATAAAAAGCACCGCTAAGTAGAAAGCCAAGATCTCTCACCCAAATCACTGAGCGTCTCTGCCGGAGAGGGAAGGAGGAGATATACGCATGAGTTATTGTCATCTTTAGAGATCTCCAACGACTACTGTCACAACACAAAACCCCAAGTTGAAAAAAAGAAAAAGGATGAAAGAAAGAGAGAGAGTGGACGACGCCGGCGCTAACAGAGCTGCCGCACGCCATCTAGCGGAAACTTGTTAGGAGGCTGTGAGAGAGAACGAGAGAGAATTAGGATTAATGATTGACAAATATGTTGTCAATATTCCTAAACAAAACAATTCTAATAAAGACTAAAGAGTACTACAAGGTTGAACATGAATGTTTTTCAATAAATTTAGAAATGCCCGCGGGCTAACTCAAATTCAAATAATCCAACTCAATGCGGTTTCAATTTTTTCTTGGATTTAGCGAGTTGATCCGCGCGGGCTGCGATCTAAAATCTTATGGCCCAAACCCATCTGCAGCGAATTTATTTGGTCTCAACCCGCGGGTTACAGTCCATTTTGACATCTCTATATCCACCGGACAAAACGGGTAATGTGTTTTTTGCAAAATTTTCTACCATGTGCCCAAGCAGCTAATTCTATGTTTAAACACACGCAATGTCTAGTCATCCTACCATATTAGACTAATACTAGTATAGTAAATAATTATCTTATCTACAACATATATAGTATATACACATTTGATACGTGTAAATTGATAATCATCAATTAATTAAAAACAAACTACGTTTAGACAAGTTGATTAAAACGCGTTTATCAAAATAAACTAAGTCAAAGGAAGCCTATAAAAGCGGTTTCTTCTTCCTCTCTTCCATCATCAACCATTAATCTCCTCTTCTTCTTCAGACAAATTTTGTTTTTGTTTTTTTCTCTTATTTATATATTCTTATTGTTCCATAAAAAGAAAAGCAGACAAGTTAGCGGAAATGGCGGGAAAAGGAAACGAAAACACCGATGGAGAATTCAGTTTCTCTGCTGCGGCGGCTCGTGATGCACTTCCGAGGATCACGACGGAGAAGGGAGCCAAGTCTCCAACGTCGAGGGATGTGTGTCATGACGACACCGCATCGCGGGTCAGCTTTCAGACCATCGACGAGCTCCACAGTCTCCAGAAGAAACGACCATCTGCACCGACCACTCCTCTCAAAGAAGGAGGTGGTGTAGTGATGGGAACAAGTGGCCCTACCACTCCTGTCTCCAGCGAGACAATGCTTCAATCCGTCAGGTGTGTACATTTGTTATTAATAGAGCACAAGCCACAAGTCAGAAGTTTCCGCAGAAATATTACAAAATACCGAGAAATTAGTTTTATAGATTAATCACATTTTGTTTTTCTATATATATTTTTTAACATGTTAGTTGTATATATCGGAGTCACATTTTAAAATTGTGAAAACGTGAAAAGATGATGAATATTATGAATGATAAAAAATAGTAGAATCATGTTTTCTAAATGTGAAAACGTGAAAAAGTGATGTATTATTCATCAACATGTGAAAATGGAAATAAGAAATATAATAACAATATTATACGGCGTATGTGATTTATTAATCAATAATATAATATATGATAAGAATTTTTCTACTAAAATAAAAAAATATATGATATGAAATATGGGAAAACAATGTAATGAATATATGTAATTTTTTGATGAATCTCTAGTGCATCATTGGCTTCGTTGACGAGAGAGACAGGACCGAAGTTAATCAGAGGAGATCCAACGTCGGCGGCTAAAGTGGCACACGTGCCACACACTCCTACGTCAGCTCCGGCTGCTGACGTCAGTGACAGCGCCTTGAAATTTACTCACGTCCTTCACAACCTCTCTCCCGCCGGTAAGCCACCCATTTTCACTAACAAGATTTTATCACAATTTTTAAATGAAACATAAAATTCACATGTAGAATTTTATGATTGCAGAATTGTATGAGCAGGCGATAAAATATGAGAAAGGATCGTTTGTGACATCCACCGGTGCGTTGGCGACGTTGTCGGGAGCCAAAACCGGTCGGTCTCCTAAAGACAAGCGTGTGGTTAAGGATGAGACAACTGCGTCCGAGCTTTGGTGGGGAAAGTATGTCCCTCTCTATCACACTTGTTCACGTTTTCATGTTTTAAAAACGTGATTCCGCTATTTTTTACCATTCGTAATATTCATTACTTTTCACGTTTAAAAAAAATGATTCCGCTACATACAATTAACGTATTAAAATATATCTACAAAAAAACAAAATGTGATTATTCTAATAAAATTAGTTTTCGGCTTTTGTAATTTTCCTATAAAACTTGATATAGTTCAGATTATCTCATCAATAATTATTCAGTTATTTCGTTATTGGATTATTAAAATATATCTACAAAAAAAACAAAATCTGATTATTCTAATAAAATTAGTTTTTCGGTTTTTATAATTTTCCTATAAAGTTTGATCTAGTTCAATTCATCTCATCAACTATTGTTCAGTTATTCCGTTATTACGTTATTCATCTCACATACGAGTCAGGTTCACAGTGTTATTATAGAATCGCAATCCATTCCATTTGATATGAAATGATATAATGTATTTTAATATATAACATTATGTTACATTTTTTTCAACAGAGGATCACCAAACATCGAGATGGATGAACAAACCTTTTTAGTGAACCGAGAAAGAGCTGTTGATTACTTAAACTCTTTAGACAAAGTATTTGTGAATGATCAATACCTAAATTGGGATCCAGAGAACAGAATCAAAGTCAGAATTGTATCAGCAAGAGCTTACCATTCACTCTTCATGCACAACATGTGTATCCGTCCAACACCTGAAGAGCTAGAGAATTTCGGAACACCTGATTTCACGATCTACAACGCCGGAAAATTCCCATGTAACCGTTACACTCATTACATGACATCATCAACTAGTGTCGACATAAACCTAGGAAGAAGAGAGATGGTAATCCTAGGGACACAATATGCTGGAGAAATGAAGAAAGGGCTGTTCGGTGTGATGCATTATCTGATGCCTAAGAGAAAGATTTTGTCACTTCATTCCGGTTGTAACATGGGCAAAGATGGAGATGTTGCTCTCTTTTTCGGTTTATCGGGAACTGGAAAGACTACTTTGTCGACCGATCATAACCGGTATTTGATTGGAGATGATGAACATTGTTGGAGTGAGACTGGAGTCTCGAATATTGAAGGTGGCTGTTACGCGAAATGTATTGATTTGTCGAGGGAGAAAGAGCCTGATATCTGGAATGCTATCAAGTTTGGAACTGGTACGTACGTCATTAACTAGACATGGAATTTCGGTTTTTCGGTTCGGTTTCTCGATTTTTTTTTGTTTTCGTTTTTTCCGAAACTAACCAAAAAAAAATTCGGTTCGGTTTTCGGTTTTTTCGATTATTATTTTTACCGAAGTAGACCGAAATTTTAGATAAATTCGGCTACTTCTGTTAATTTTGGGTATATTCGGTTATATTCGATAATTTTAATTATTTTAGTTAAAATCAGGTTATTTTGGTTTATAAAAAAACTTCGGTTAACCGTCGAACCGAATCGAAAACAGAAAATATTTTTCAAAACCGCCAAAGTAGCCGGACTCGGTTCGGTTAAAAAGCCCAAGGCTAATTAAAAAATACTATGTATAACCTAACGTATATCTCAAGTTTTGCATTTTTGGGTTTTGGCGACAGTTTTGGAGAATGTTGTGTTTGATGAGCACACAAGAGAAGTGGATTATACAGACAAATCAGTGACGGAGAACACACGTGCGGCTTATCCGATTGAGTATATCCCTAACTCAAAGATACCTTGCGTTGGACCACACCCTAAGAACGTGATCCTACTGGCTTGTGATGCCTTCGGTGTGTTGCCGCCAATCAGCAAGCTGGATCTTGCTCAGACTATGTATCATTTCATCAGTGGATACACTGCTCTCGTAAGTCTTCTACTATCATGATCCGAAACACAACCAAGTACGACGTTCAGGTTGATGAGTGATGAATCTTTGGTTTTGTAGGTTGCAGGAACAGAGGAAGGAGTTAAGGAGCCAAGAGCGACTTTCTCAGCTTGTTTTGGTGCTGCTTTCATTATGCTTCACCCAACTAAATATGCAGCTATGTTAGCTGAGAAAATGCAAGCTCAAGGAGCCACCGGTTGGCTTGTTAACACCGGCTGGTCCGGTGGAAGGTATAACAAAACATGATCACAAAAACATAATCAAAAAAAACAAAACATGTATCATTTGTTAAAACTGTTGATAAATTTGCAGCTATGGATCTGGAAGTCGGATCAAGTTGGCGTATACACGAAAGATTATTGATGCTATACATTCGGGAAGTCTCTTGAATGCAACTTATCAGAAAACAGAGATTTTTGGTTTGGAGATTCCAAATGAAGTTGAAGGAGTGCCTTCTGAGATTCTAGAACCTATGAATGCAGTAAGTTAGAGAGATCATATGAAAGAAAATCATTATTTGGTATGAATGAGAATAACCCATTTATGAATGTGTTTTTTCTTTTCTTTTTGGTGCAGTGGGAAGACAAAGTGGTTTATAAAGACACATTGTTGAAGTTGGCTGGTTTGTTTAGAAACAATTTTGAGACATTCACAAGTCATAAGATCGGAGAGGATGGAAAATTGACTGAAGAGATTCTAGCAGCTGGTCCAAACTTCTAAAGTGATGAAGATGATGATGAACCATCCATGTTTTAGAAAAATAAATAAATAAATAAATAAATAAATAAATAAATAAATAATTAAATAAACAGCTTAAAACATGATGATGAACCAACCATGTTTTATCTGTCACATTTTTTTCCCAATTGAAATGAGAACTATTCTTTTTCTTTTCTTTCATTCATGAATGTTTGTTTACCCAAAAACTTAAGTTTCCATGCTCTGTTCAAACAAAAGAATCTAAGTACTTATTTCTTCAATTAGTTGTATTGTTGATCTAAGTTTCTTGTGAATTAACTTGGACTCAAAAAGGGTAAATTGGGATTTGGCAGAAAAGAGACCCTATGGTATTGCAACAATTACTTATTGTTGATCCTCTCTTTTCTGACAACAATACAAGAACCAAAAAATTACTAGACAGAACCATTGCAACTATTTTTTTTTTTGGTAAAATAGAACCATTGCAACTATTTGAATAAGAAAGGCTTAGAATGGTTTGTTTAAATAGAGCATGGAAACTTAAGTTTTTGGTGGACAAACACTCATGAAAGAAAAGAAAAAGGAAAGTTTTGTCTACTAAAACACTTTATTTAAATTACCATATCGGTTGTTTATTTATTTTTATTATTTTTAAACATGGTTGGTTCATCATCATCATCATCATTTTAGAAGTTTGGACCAGCTGCAAGAATCTCTTCACTCAATTTTCTATCTTCTCCAATCTTATGACTTGTGAATGTTTCAAAATTGTTTCTAAACAAACCAGCCAGCTTCAAAAATATATCCTTTTAAGCCACTTTGTCTTCCCACTGCATCAAACAAACACAAACACACATTCATAATTGGGTTATTCTCATCATATCAAATAATGATTTTACCAATGCGGAGGTAGGCCAGTGGTTTAGTGCACGGAGTTGGTTCCAGTGCGCTCCTAAATTCCAGAATCTCAGAAGGCACTCCTTCAACTTCATTTGGTATCTCTAAACCAAAAATCTCTGTTTTCTGATAAGTTGCATTCAATAGACTTCCCGAATGTATAGCATCAATAATCTTTCGTGCATACACCAACTTGATCTGACTTCCAGATCCATAGCTGCAAATTTATCAACAGTATAAAGCTTTAACAGATGATATATGTTTGAGAGCTTAAAGAACTAGAGATGGATGGTTTTACCATAGGTCAGATGATTATAATCGATTTTTTAAGTAGAATGATTAGATTCAATAATATATTAAGTTTACTTGGAACATATTTGTTAGTGTGTGTGTATGCAAAGAAAACCAATGCTATCCATTAACATGGAAGACCTCTGTTACGTCTGAAAGGGATAGAAAAAAAAACAAAATTTTATTGGAAAATTAGTTTATGTACACAGAAGAAACTGAGAAGCCAAGAAGGAGAAGAAATTGAATCAAATGAATTATTGTTCAATTGAACAAATGTAGAACAAAAGAATTATTTGGTCGTAGAAGATAAACAAAAGTCTTCAAAAGTTAGACGACAGAAGAGTTGTCTGCTGCTTTGGTTTCCAACTTCTCTTCTTCCTGAACCTCATCATCATCTTCATTAGACCGGTCCACACTATTCATAAATATCCCTGCATACAAACAAACATAATTACTTCATAAAATTATATACAAAGACAGTCATAATACAGAGGTTTATGAATTTTGAGTACTCACCAATTCCCCATATAATAGCTGCTAGGAAGAGAATTGAAGTTATAATAAGAGTTGATGTTCTCCAGTTTTTCAGATGATCCTGCAACAATCAAACCATTAAAGACTTCATAAATTTTTAATCTTTGTCAAAAAGATAGAACAAGAAATTTGCAAACCTGCATCTTTCCATAGAGTGGGGAAGAAGGAACATCTCCTAAGATATGGATCAAAACAGTTGAAGTAGCCATTGACAATGGTCTCAAGTTTGGTCTAACACAATGTAGACACACAAAGTTAACCGGAGCCTACAAAAAAACAATGTCTTAGGCACTCAAACGCAGCAACAGTAGATAAAAAACAGACAAAGATTTGATTATATTACCTGTGGTGCAAAGATTAAAATCTCTCCCACTGCGAATAGACCGATGAAAGCATACATATTCTTCATACAGAAAGCAGTGAAACAAAACGCTGCGCCGAATAAAGTTGATGCAGCTAGTAGCTGTATAAAAAGATCAAGTTAGAGAGGTGATCAATCAAAAAGTTTTGGTTTTTAAGTTGTTACCTTGAAGGTGTTTGGAAGTGTAGCGTTTATTCGATCAAGAACATAGCTTCCACCTAAAGTTCCAATGATCCCACAGATGATAGTAAGCCCTCCAAAGATCATGTCTGCATTTTTCATTTGGTAGATACCAAAACCAGCTTTTGGTCCCCAGTATGAGTAAGCTCCGATTACAAAGTTGTAGGTGATGTAACCAAGAACATTTACGACGAATACTTTCTCGAGAAATAGAGCTTTCAAGTCTTTTCCAAATACTACTACAAGGTTCTGGCTCTTGGATTGGGAAGCTTCTGCATCTGTAAGAGCGACCGTTTCAATAGATGTAGAAGGTTTCTTCGAGTTTTTCGCAGCAAAACCTATTGCGCAAAGAAGATGAACATTTTAATCACTTCCAGAAGAAACTAGAGAGTATATACAATAAAGATTATAAGCCTACCTTTTAGCTGTGGTGGTTTGATACAGAAGGACAAAACAACAAAGAAAGCCATTGCAATTGCCTCGATGTAAAACGCCCAACGCCATCCGAAATGGTCTCCAACCTGAACGTGAAAGCAAACAATATATAAACACATATGCATATGTATAATAAACCGAAAATAGTCAAGTGTTATACTTACATATCCACCAAAAACATAGCCTAGAGCAACTCCTGCTGGTATACACATGTAGAACAGTCCAAGCCAGAGATTTTTCTGGAAAGAAAAACACAAGATTCATATTAGTTTTAACAAGTAAACTAGCTGAACACCATAACAGTTTAAGTAACCGAGTCGAAAACTAACCCGTGCAGCAGGCGCACTATCATCTATGTAAGGTGCAGCAAGACTAATGAAGGAAGCCTCACCAACCCCAACAAACCTAATAGGCAAAGATGTTACTTTAAAATATACAGTAAACCAAACAAAAATATCTTCACAAAGAACACTCACATTCGAAAAACAGCAATCATCCAGAAGTTGTAGGAGAACCCACAACCAACAGCAGCTAGAGTCCAAACACTTAATCCCACACCAATTAGCTTAAAAGGATTGAATCTACAAGCAATCAAAACAATAACTTGTTAAGTATACACACTAAAAACAATGATCAGTTTTACAAAAAACCTCACCTTTTTGACAACCCAGCAAAGATTGGAGAAGCCACAAGAAGACCAACCATAAACGCAGAAGACAAAAGACCATCTTGAAAGTTAGTTAACCTAAACTCTCCTCTGTATCAACACAAAAACAAAAAAAAGTTTCAATCTTTCGTGTAAACAATCAAAATATCAAAAAGTTTCAATCTTACTGAATTCCAGTCCCAGCTGAGCAAACCCCGTTAGCATCACATGTTCTTGAGCTTCCGTTAACACCATTACTTGCAATCACTCCTCGATCCACATAATTGATTAGGTTAACGATACATAAGATCGCAACGAATCTACAAATAGAATCCCTCAAAGAGTTAGATTCAAATCACGACATTCTCGCCTCAGAAAACTTTTTGGAATCTTAAAGATTGTAAATTTCACACTTAAATCGTGTTGTTTTCTTTCATGAAACAAATCATTATCGTCATCATCATTGTAATTCGAGTTGTGAAATAAAAAAGAGATGATTTTTATACCTTCCCGGGGTCCAAAATCGTTTTTGAGGAGTCGGGTTCGAAGCTTGTTCTGCTGTAGCCGCCGGAGAATCTCTCTGGCCAATTTTCGTCATTATCTTTCTCAGATTTCAGTTTTTCACAGTCTGTATTTTCTTTCTTTACTTCAGGAGAGATAATGTTAAGATTTTATATAATACTACAACAGCTGCTGTTAGCTTCTATTCCTGATTAGATTTGGAGTATATTCTCTGTCACTTCTCTTAACAACCTTAGGGTTTTCCTAAACTCGATTTATATTAGGATTTGTTCAAATTTCTGTTTTATTTTTATTTATAAAAAAACCATATACAGCGATATTTTCTCATATTTAGTTTTAGATTTTCCTTTTTTAGTCAACAGAATGATAGGAAAAAAGGTGTGTAATTTTCATTATTTTAAAACATATATAAAATGCTATTTTTTAATTTTTTTGGCAACAACAATTTTTTTTTTACATACACTCAAGCAAGTTTGGACATTTATCCGAAACCCGAAATTCGAATTTGATCCGAAAGTTGATTCCGATCCAAACCAATTTTACAAAATTATGTGAATAGAGCTTATGTTTAGGTAATATCCGAACCAAACTGAACTCGAACGAATATTCGAAATAATCCATATTTTACCTAATTTAAAATAATTCTATTATTTTGAATATTTTTAGATATTTTAGTTTTTTTATGGAATTTCGAATACATTCATATTTTTGAATATGTTTTTCGAGTTTTTAAATATTTTAGTAATTTCAGATATCTAAATCTGACCTCAATCCGATAAAATCAAATTAAACCCGATCCGATATATAAACATATCCAACAAAACCTCTATCTCCAAATTCATAAACCTAAAAAAAACTTGATCCGAACCGAACCGATATTCAAACACCAAACCTACACTCAAGAGTTTCAATGTTAGTTGAAAACAAATCAAACATTCAACTAATCTCACTAAACACACGGCACAAAGGCAAGTGCGGGTTAATCCTCTATATTTTTGATAAAATTTTAAGATAATAGTTCCCAACTTTTTATTTGACATTTTTATATTTACAGATTAATGGAATTGTGTAGGATTGGTTTTTAAGCACGGTGGCATCCGTAATAAGCAAATTTCCCCATGTGGACCAGTGGATCATTCATCGACTTTCCTGCTACCTTTGCCACGAGTGGTGCCCATGGCTTCAAGAAAGCCTCGGCCAACATAGGACCAAATATCCCAACAAGTTGAGGATCAATCCCTGAGAGGTCAAATTCTTTTATATCAATAACATGGAAGCCAATTTCTCTAGTCTTGGACTGCACCTCAAAGAACGTCTTTACATCCAACATCTCAGCTCGACTGTCATCCGCAGGGATGATAAGAATGTAATGATTCCTCGTGCCAGGCCGAACAGTCTCCACAAAGCTGTGGAAGAAGTCTGCTCCGTCCACGGTATGGACGTCGAATGCAAATCTTTCTTGTAAAACACATAGTCCGAACGCATGAGGAACTAGCCCGGCACACCCGGAGGCTACAAAATAGATAGGATCATGCGGCCTAAACCTCGTCGCAAATTCTTCCCCTGGCTGCACGCCTTTCAAAGCTGCATGAAACAAGGCAGTTGGAAGCGCCTTGAGAGAAGAAAGAAGTGCCGACAGCAGCGTCCAGTCAGGATCGACCCTGAGATTTCGGAGACCATACATTTTAGTGTGAACATTAATAAAAAAATAATTCTTTAACAATTTGGGAGTCATAAGTTTTTTGTATATTATCTACGAAAAATTTTAGGATCGAGACCAATGTTTTGTCCGGCTGTGTGAGGACCAGCCATGCGTCCAGTTCTCATCCCTTGCCGCTAATATGCCTCCAAGAAACGCGGTCATCAGCATGTAAGTCGCGTGGAACGCTTGAGTGGTATCTCCGGTGAAAAACGCCTTGTGATGACCAAAGCTGGCAAGTTCAACGTCATTGGATTTTGTAAACACGACTGTTTTGCAGGCCTTGCCTTGCAAAGACTTAGCTGCGGCGACCGTTTCTGCAGTGGCTCCCGACTTGGAAGACAGTATCACCACAGTGTTTACATCATTTGCTATCCAAGGTTTAGCATTGTAATGGTTTACGAACGTAGCGGAGGCATAGACAGTGTAACGAAGCTCCTCTCCTCCAACAACTTCATCAGTGTATCGCCTCAGACTCCTTCCGATCGCCAACCCGGCCCCGGCGGAAACGAAGATGATGTGATTGATTCCCTGAGAGGTTATGCGTCCAAAGTCAGCGACTTCTTTCAGCTGGTTGATAGTAGGAGCCAATTGTTTTGCCATCTCAGCCTCGCCGTTCGCAGGCGGTGCAAACAGAATATCCATGTGCAGTATGAGGTAGACTAAATCAACCGATTCAGGGTGGATGGATGTGTTTGTTGTTGTAGTGAATCTAGTGATTGACTCGCAACGACCACTCTTTGTTTATAGAAAAGGCAATAGAAACACAACGTCATGCATGACATGGACACTATACTTTGCTATACTTTGCATGAAAATATATATTTCCAATAATGATTTTTTTTCTTCCTTTTTTTGCAAGCAAATATATTTCCAACACATAATTTGAATACATTGATTAAATACAAACTTAAAAATCTAAAACCAGCTATCATAACACGATATCGGAACCATAAACCGACAAAAACTAAAGTTTTTTGAGATAAAATACGGAAAAAAAAATAACTAAATTAAAACCAAAAATAAATATTTATATTAACTTTTACTTTCTTCTTTTGGGGTCAAACCTCACTTTTCATTAATTATGAAACTAAAAAGTCTAATTGATTTTTTTTCTTATAAAACTTACCAATTTTAGAAAATATAATAAAATTGTATTTTATAATATTTGTAAAGAAATAGTTTATAAAAATATGGTGTAAACTATACTTTATATATACAACAAACACTCCATTATTTATTATCATAAATGGAAACATATGTTTGTTTACCAAAATGCATTATTATAGATAAAATATACTATAAAACAAACACTAAAAGCTTGGTCTACAATTAAATCTCTCAACTTGTTACAGTCTCGATTCCGTCGTGATGCAACTTATCTTCTTCTCTACATTCACAGGTTCTTAATGGATGTATATGCAGATACATGAACATCACAGCACAAGTCTTTCTCCATTGCTTCCATTATTTTTGACTTCCACAACCTCTGATTCTTGTTCTGCAATCATCCATCATCATAACACATATCCATTTTCAGCATATTAATACAATATTACTATATGAATTTCTCCTTAAAAAGTAATGTTCTACTCACTATAAGATCCAATGCTTGGTCTAAGGACATGCTTCCGAATAAGGAATTGATCAAGTTAGTAGTGGTGGTGGCCTCTTGTTCATGTGTTCCAACATGCCTGAAACAAAGACCTGCTGTCTTTTTTCTTTTTCTAACTGTGTTGGCAACAGACATTTACTTCATATTCAGACATATTCTTACCCGAACGAATCGGTTTGGGGGTTTAGTTCGATTGGAGCTGTTCCGTACCTCAAAGCTTTGAGCTAAACCATAAGAAAACAGAGAGCTATATGAGAGAAAGCTTTAAAGAGAGCAATGATGGTGTTTGGAAACCTACAGGGACTTGGAGAACTGGATCTTCGAAGTTCAGACAAAGCATAATGTCTGATCCAGCAAAAATCAAATGCGAAACAACTTCATTGTTTCCGGTCACAACCTTCAGATTTCCTCCCTGTTCAAGATTATATAGTGTGTTCAAGATTTATAATAGATGAAAGAAACACAGAACAATTGGAATGCAGATATGTTTTTATACTTGACCTCAATTTCATCTTGAAATTTCTCCAGTTCCCTGATTATTATCTGATCTTCATTCATTATCATTATAACGAACTGTTTTTATGTTATATTAATAACCCCACCGGAAAACAGAACAAAGGAACAGAGAAAAACATATGGTTAGATTATTGAAAGGTGTATTACAATCTGCAGAGAAGAAAGATGGAGCATTCTAAACCTGGACATCATTCTTTTTTGTACTCAGAACAAGTGACTTCAAGCTCTCAAGATCCGCATTCGATATTTCTGAGAAGATGCACCCTACCTTAAAAGAGAAGTAATCACCATGAAATAAGAGGTAATGGTGAATGCATTTAGCTCAACTTATAGCTTTGATCTTTTACACACACAAAAAAACTAGACAGAGAGAAACACATACAATGGTGGTTGAAGCATCCTTCATTAAACCGAGTTGACGCTGCAATTCAATTTTGCATATTGATTTTCCCCGTATATCCTCAACACTATAGTTTTCAGGGAGATAAACATCTCTTGAGGGATCCCATGTTGAGTAGTCCAATCCCAAGGGAGCAAAAAACAACTTCTCTCTACATTTTAAGTAAAGACAATGCAGTTATTAATACCGTGATTGGTATCATTTAAGATAGCTAAACAGAGGACAGGAACTTACTTGTGAACAGCTAAAGTTGGTTCGAGACCAGGGATTGATCTATGATGGAGTTTCCTTCCCTCAGATGGTGAGGATGGCATTATTACAACTTTGTTTGAGTAGACAATACCACCCTAAGTAAGAACAAAGTAAAGACAATGTGATATAAGAGTGTAACTTAGAGATAACTCTTGTGTGACACATAATTACCTTCAAAATATTAACCACTTGCGGATTCGTGTTATCTTGTAAGCGATCAGCACGATGAAGACTAGCCGGATCAAGCCCACATAGCTCCAACTTCTCAGGAGGCACAAGACACTAAAAACACAAGACGATATGATATACAGAAGTTCTTAACCGATCTTGCCAAACACACAAAGGGAAAGAAAGTAAAGTGGCTTGCCTTTGAGTCAAAGTCCTGGCATGTCAAGAGTATTCTAGTACCTACAAGTCCCTACCGAATTCGCAAAGAGATGGCAATAAGAAAACTAAGGCGTGATGATCTTTAATTATGAACTCTGTGAGTTTACCTGATTAACAAAAACATCCCAAAACAGCGGTCCAACTATCGCAGTTTGCCAGTTGTGAATATGTAAAACATCAGGCTGCTTTCCAGATTTCGCAATGTAATCCAACGAAGCACGAGAAAAATAGGCAAATCTGTTCCATTAACAGAACCCACAAATAAATAAAACCAGTCTAAAAACAAATGTAGATGAAGCTAATGTAAGTACTAACCTATCAATATCGTCCGGATATCCATATACTTTATCACGGCTAAACATTGAAACATAATACAATGGTTGAATAAGCGTCACTCCTATTCCAGACACAACTCTGCATAAACAAGGTACTTCTTGTCTTAAACTGAGGAAGAATACCAACTTTATAAGAAAAATAACTCACTCACCCATTCCATATTCGGTTTGCATGCAGCTGACCATTAAAATAAGAATATGCATCAGCTTCGATTTCTCGGAGCCCTTCAACTTCGTCCAAATCAAGTGTAGAATATCTATTAATGGATAGAATATCCATTACTAAGATTTTGCTTCACAACTGAAGTTTTTGAAGGATTATTTGAGTCATACTTTGGTAATATAACTTCAACCAAGTAGCCCTTCCCTTGGAGTGCACAAGATAGTCTTGTAATATATGAAGCCAAAGGTCCAACAGAAACTAGTGGATCCATTTCAGTGCAAATATGAATCACATGGAGACCATTCCTGGCATCAAGCATAAATTTCAAAACCGGACTTAAAAGGATTGAAGATAAACTACACTAGAATATTCACCTTTTGCCTTTATTTGGGAACCTTTTAAGTTCTGCTAGAACTTGTGCATCTCCCTGTTGCAGGACATCAATAGGAAACTCAGAGATGTTCACTTCATGCTCCCTAACAAGTTGTCTCATGGATGAAGCTTCTTCGATACCAATTAAGCCATTGATCACCATTGAATCAACACGGAGAAGTAACTCCCATAATAGAGATGACCCATCTGCTTATAATACAGAATTCAAAAGCAGGACTTGAATATATCTAATAAAATCATCAAAAGTTGCAGAAAATTAGAAACCTTTCTTGATTATGATCTGACTTTCTGCTTCCAATTGGTTTATTCTCTCAAGTAATTCATCTTTCTCCTTCTTCAGCTTCTCTAACTCCTCAACAGCAGCTAGGCGTTGTTTGTTTAAGTAAAGGATATCTAAATACAACAATGAAGATACCATACGATATACAATCTGTAAATTAACTTTCAAAATATGAAAACTATAAACTAAAGGCATCCAGAAACAAAATTTTACTTTGTTGAGCTTCTCTAAAGAGATTCCATATATCCTTATGTTTGGCTTCTTTTATTACAGAAGACACTCCAATGTTTTCCTGTAAACTAACCAATGTTATGTAAGATAATCGGAGATGATTAACCAGAGAATACTAACCTGAGAATCCTCAATGCCTTCATGCCCTTGTGATCTGTAACGAACAAGGATTCACTCTATATAAGCAACGATTTCATAAATTATATCAGGCTATTGAATAAATCTACATGTATCTAACTCAATTATGCAAACAAAGATGTAATGTTACAATTAACCTGACGAATTCGAAATCAACCTCAAACAATGAAGCGCGTGAGTCTTTGGATGTTTAAGGTTCAGTATTTGAACTTTCGAGGATAACCCGCGCGGCGAAAGATTCCATATCACCGGAAAATACGCCGCTGATTGCATCGTTGGTAGAGTTTGAATCGCCGCCGACAATTCTAGTGACTTCGGAAAATTTTGCCGGGAACGACAAAATAGAAAACCAGGTGGCAGCTTTATTATATGGAAATTCTAAAATTCCCCCACTATTTATTAGTATCTTCAACATTCACCCAAGCACTATCGTTAGTTTTAAATTTCACCCCAATGACAAAATAATAAAGCTGTTGCCACAATGCATTATTGCTTCCAACACATATAAAATTTGAAAGTAACCCAAAACTGTTATTACTTCCAAAGCCCAGTTGTTGAGCCCATTAGATCAAAATGCCAAGGAAAAATATACTTACTGAACAGTTGTTTTCAGTTTTAATCTCTGGATCTCTCTCTCTGTTTTCTGTTTCCAAAAATATTGAATTGCATTTTCAAGTATGATGTGTTAAAATGGCTTTCATACATTCAATCAGCAGCTGAAAGTGTGAGTTAAAGTAACATTCATTAACTTGTCTCTCTAGTTTCATTTTGGGTCAATAGGGTGGTGTTAGAGTTTAGCTTAGCCTAACAAAATTATAAACATGTTCATATTCATGACCTCAGAATGTTAGTATTGTGTTTTTGTGTTCCATGACTTCATTGGAATTTTATGATCATTCCCTGATGATATCTTTGTGATATTTTCAATATACAGAGGTTATGGAACCTTTGTGAGTCTAGATTCTTCAAAACGTACACCGGACACACAAATTTTCAATACAAGCCGGTTTTAAGATTTATGGGGCCATAAACATTTTAGTGTAAATTTTAGTAAAATTTTCTTTTTTATATATATAATTTGGGGGCCACAAAACCTATGTATTTTAACTCTATAGAATTTAGGGGTCAAAACCAATGTTTCATTAGACTCTTGTCCATCCGGCCACAATACAACATTTATATATTTGCCTATGATCAATTGCAATATCATCCTATTATCACTAATGTAAACCTTATGTTTTAGACGGTTGTAAAAGAGACACAAGCTCAATCTAACACCACCATTAGGTCTACATCTAACTAAATCCTGCAAATGGAAAAAGGACTTGTGAGAGCTATTACGGAAAATATTCAGAGCATGTTTCCCTAGATACATTTTCAAGTATTGATGTGTTATAAGTTTACATGCTAGTGAAGTAGAGATAAGTTATGGGGATCGTGTCACTGGACCATGTATTAAGTCCGTGATGGTCGGATTCAGAAACATAGTGGTGATGTGAAGATGACAAGCTTATGGTCCCATTCTTACTTTTATTGGGTACTGTCTCACCTCTCAAATGGACCACAGCAAACAAACAAAAAAAATTGGAAAAAAGAAATGCCTTTTGTTCTAATTTTCAATTTGAAACCGAAAGATAAAAGATGACTTTGTTGATCAAGCGACAGATTTGCTTTTCTCTCTGACGCTTCTTTCGAGGAGTTTTTAGATCTGAAAATCGTGTGACTCCCCGGCCGCGTGCCTTGTCGTTGCCGGGGAGGTAGTTCCGTCGAGTTGTCCGAGTAGCTCTGTTCTTGTTTGCCGTCATCCTCTCGCCGTCAGCCTTCTGCAACGGTTTCGCCGGCGCCGCCAGCCCCTGATCTCCTCAGCTCCGATGTCATCGCTGCTTCTCGATGCCGTACGTTCTGCTCCGACCGTCTTCTCTCGGCTTTTTGGCCAATCTCCGTGTGCTGCCTCCGTTCATCACCGTCTGTTATTCCCTGCTGAATCTTGGATGCGGTTGCTGTTAAAGGTCGCCGGTGTTTCTCTACCTTCCGTGATGTTTAGTCGGTCTGGTCGGGATCCACTCGTTATGGGTGAGCGATTCTCGACTCCTTTGGGTCGGATTTTTGTTACGGCTTTAGGGTTGTGGTGCTGGGTTGGGGTCCGGTTCAAGTTTGTTGGTTTTGGTTGGCCTTGGTTCCGGTTTTTGGTGTGGGTTAGAGGTTTTATCGGTTTAGTGTAGATTCGGCCTCCTCTGCTACTGGTTTAATTGGTGGTATGGTTTTAGGCCTAGGTTCTCAGCTTGTATCTTTGTGGTTAACCTTAGTTTCGTTAAGAGCGCTTTCCAATCGGGTTTTATGTTATAGATCGTTTGTTTGGATTGGTTAGACTTCGTTGGAGATTTGGGTTTGTTGAGGGCTTCTATCTAGGTTTATTGGAGACGTTTATGAGTGCGTCTTTACCGGGTCCGAAAGAAGTTTAGGAGAACTTTCTTAGGTTCTTTCTTGTCGGTCTTTGAAGTCTTGGTTCTGGGTTCTAGGGTGGTGAGAGTGTATCTCTCTGTGAGTCTCCTTGTTGTTGATGTTGTCGTGCGGTGAGCCGTGGGCTACGACGATTTATCTCGTTCTTTCATCTTTTGCGGTTACCACAATTTCCAAGTTCGAGCTGCTTGGCTTAACACTTCTGCTATCGATTTATGATTCCCTTAGCTGTAGGTTTTAGTAACCCTTTATGGGCTTTTGTTGCCCGTTGTTTGGGCTTTAGTTGCCTGTTGGTTGGGCTTTAGTTGCCCGTTGGTTGGGCTTTAGTTTCCTGTATTTGGACTTTTGTATCAAACTCTCGTTCTATGAATACAATCCTATCAGATGAAAAAAAAAAAAGATGACTTTGTTGATATACTTTCTATTGGTTTTATTTTCTTCATCATGCGTCGCTTTCCCAACATGTTGTCTATATTATTACTTGGTTTTATAACAAAATACATATCCTTCCTAAATATCATCTTTGTTCTTGTGTCTCCCACAAAATAATACACTTTCAAATTTCTATAATTTTTATTATAATATATTTTTGAGCTGCATTTTTCCCTTTAATCTTGGTTCCACCATTTTTACCATTAAATTAAATAGATTTCACATAATTACATGATTACATAAATAGTATAATAATTTAATTCATTTTTTATCAACTACATATTTTTCATTAAATCAAATTTGGTCTAATATTTTAATTTTTATTTGTGGAATTCTAAAATCCAATAGGTGTTTTAAACTTATATGATTAAATAAACGGTCACGTGTTTTTATTTGTTTAAACAAGGAAATTGACACATACATTATCATTAAAGGTAATATAAATGATTCTAAAGTCGATAAACTGCTTTGATATTATGGTTGTTCGTTTAGCTGCGGTAGATTATTGTTCATTTACATTCTGCTGCCGCCAACTGAAATTGTCAGCATCTAGTAGCAATGCAAATTTCTGACTGCTGGTTTAATCAGTATCAGATGCAAAAACTTGCGGCTAGACGTTGGTGGCATCAGGCGACAATGACATATAACAAACAACAACTTACTGCTGCCGCCAACTGATGCTCCAAGCGATTGGCAAACAAACATAGCTATTATCCCAAAAATTGAAATATAATTTTAAAACTCAACCACTCAAAATGATCTTCAATCATATTTTTAATAGGTTTTCGCAATCAAGATTGTATCCATCCATTACTAATCAGAATAATCTATTTGGTGAGTCAAGATTTGAATCAAGATTGTGTTGGTTGTAAGTAAAAAGCAAAAGCTAATAAGAATCCTTATAGAGATGTGCGTTTAAGGAGACAACAAGGAACACTACACGAGACGATGCGATTAGATGGAGAATAAACAAAAAATTAGTAGTAATGGATACAACGTGCTTCCTTTGGAATTTTTCTCTTAACCCAATGTTTCATTTCTTTCTTTATGCTTCATCTAAATAGTAGTAATGGAGTGTATATTATTATGTTTACTTAAATCTCAAATTTCAAGGCAATTTTTTAAAATTAAAAGGTTGGAAATAGAGAAGAGAAAGCTAAGTATATAATCAAGAAACGAATCTCCTTAAGCACCTACTTCCCACAACAGTCAGGTCGTCATCAAACCCACTAAGTTTCTTTACTTAAAGTTTCGTTCACACATGCTCACCAAATCAGAACTGTAAATGAATAATTTTCCTGGATATGGTTTGAGGTTTTATTTTAGAAATATGTTTGACGTTTAGTATGATATTGCAAAGAAAGTGAATTATTCTCCCATCACCAAATCAGAACTGTAAATGAATAATTTTCCTGGAAATGGTTTAAGGTTTTATTTTAGAAATCTGTTGGACGTTTGGTATGATATTGCAAAGAATGTGAATTATTCTCCCAAACCAAGTCTAAAAAGAAGATTACAACAACAAAAAGTCAACAGAAAATGAAAAACTAAAAAAAGAATCAACTAATTTGCTGAAATCTATATATTGTTAGTTGTATGATAAAATTGCATATATGTGTTATATAAATATATCTACTGTGAAACGAATAAATATATTGTCAGTTTCCCCCCGATACTTCAACGTATGGTTTGGACTCGAAGGCTGATTTGGTCACTGTCTCGCAACGGAACGACCAGTCCATTAAAGTTCAAGGTCAAGAATGTAATTACAGATCTCGTTCAGTCAAACCAATAAGTGACCAATGTTTTCTTTTTTTTTTTTTGACATCAAAAGCTCCATTTTATTAAGGATTCGGTGTTCGACTTTCCTCAAGGGAAAGCCAATCGGGAACCGATGAACTTACATGGGAAAATAAAAAGCCACGTGCTCTAGCTTTCTTAGCAAGACTATCAGCACGGGTATTAAACTTTCTACTAACATACTTGATACAAAAACTAGGAAAGAAAATCTTAAGAGCGCGGAAGTCTTCCAGTTCCGACGAGAAGGAGGGCCACTCCATTGGATCCTCGAGCATACTAATGAGTTCCACACAATCCGAGTAGAAGCAAGCGCTAGTCAGCTGAAGTTTCTGAAGACACTGCATAGCCCAGAGGAGGGCGTCGAGCTCGGCATGAAGGGGAGAGAGACTTCTTCTGGATCCCTTAAGACCCAAATGCACAATCTCAAGTCCTTGTTGGACGATCCACCCTTGTCCGCTTATCGAATCTGATTCAACCCAAGAACCATCAATGAAGCATGAGAGACATACTTGTGAGAGGGTAATAGATGAAGAAGTCCTTTGCGAGGAATTTGTGAGAAGATTCTCATCTTCCTCCGTATTAGCCTTTCTCCATGCTTCTTCTTCAAGTATAGCTTTCTCTAGAGTCAATCTAGGATCTTCATTATAATTCTCAAATACTTTCCTATTGCGAGCCTTCCAAATAAACCACGTAAGCCATGGAAAGAAGCTTATGGAATCCTCAGAACCCATCATCTCTTTCGCTCTCCAAAAGAGGAAGTCCATATTAGTAAACACCGAAGAGGATGGAAAGATATGAGGGGCAGATGGAATAGGCGAAAGTGCCCACGCTTGACGAGCTGGGGGGCATTCAAAGATAGCATGGTTAATAGTCTCTTTCTCTGCACCACATCTGGGGCAAGTGGAATCTCTGCCAATATGGCGATATGTAAGAGAGAAACAAGTGGGTAAGAAACCCGACAAGCATTGCCACACGAAATGTTTAATTTTTCGAGTGGTTTTTAACTTCCAAACTTGCGCCGTAAGAACCGTAGTACTTGGTCCCTGAGAAGGGGGTTCGCAAGCCGGGCGAGAGAGAGCTCTCGCGGCCCAATAACCGGATTTTACGGTGTAGTTTCCGGATTTGGTATAGATCCAACAATAACTATCTCTCGAGACTAACTTGCTCGGATGTAAGCCCAAAATGAGGGAGATGTCTTCTGGTGGAAAGAGCTCTCGAAGACGGTCTACTTTCCATTGTTTTGTTTCAAAATTAATAAGTGAATTCACATATAAATGTGGATCAATCTCATCATTGATACTTCTCGGTACACGAGCCGGACAGTCGGGAATCCAAGGTTCGCTCCAAACTCTAGTGCCGAATCCCGATCCTATAGTCTTCCTTAAACCTGATACCAATAGTGGTTTAGCTGCCATCAAACTTCTCCAACCATAAGAAGGTCTATTTGAGACTTGTATCTCTAACGGGCTTGAGTACTTGAAATATCGCCCTTTTAAGATTCTACTCAGAAGTGAGTCTGGAAATTTGAGAATTCTCCAAAGTTGTTTCCCAAGAAGAGCAAGGTTTTGTTCTTCCAATGCTCGGAAACCTAGTCCTCCTTCAGAGGTTGGGCAACAGAGTTTATCCCATGCCACCCAATGGATACCCTTACTATTAGCGTTGGAGCTCCACCAATAATTGGAAATCGCACTTCTTATTTTGGAACATACCGTTTTTGGTAGAAGATAACACGACATCACATAATTCGGGACCGCTTGGGCTTGTGATTTAATAAGAACTTCTTTGCCTCCCCGAGACAAGAATTTTGAAGACCAAGTGCTAGCCCGGTTCTGCACTCTATCTCTGACAAACGCAAATGTTTGCGCCTTCGAGCCATTGATCTGCTCTGGTAGACCGAGATATGAACCCATTCCACCTTCTTGAGAAATACCGATGATTCTTTTGATTTCACATTTCCTCTCGTGAGGGACATCATTACCGAACATGATAGATGACTTGGTGAAATTAATTTGTTGACCAGAAGCTTCCCCATATGTTCTAATGATGTCTATAAGCTCCTTACTCTCCTGTATTTCCGCTCTACAGAAGAATAAACTATCATCAGCAAAGAGAAGATGTGACGTCGGAGGACTGGCTCTAGCTACCCGAAGTCCTTGGATCCTCCCATTCATCTCTGCTTTCCGGATAAGAGAAATAAGGCCTTCGGTGCATAAGACAAAGAGGAATGGGGAAATTGGGTCGCCTTGGCGTATACCACGGGATGGTCTGATATGTCCACTAGGCACTCCATTAAGGAGGATGCGGTATGAGACCGTAGTCACACAGTACATAATCCAACCAATCCATTTTGGGTCAAAACCCAAATGTCTCATAATAGAGGAGAGGTATGACCATTCGACTCTATCATAAGCCTTACTCATGTCGGTTTTAATGGCCATGAATTTTTTACGACATGAGGGATTAGATCGGAGTGCATGAAAGTTCTCTTGTGCTATAAGGACATTATCTGTAATTAGTCTCCCTGCTACAAAGGCAGATTGGGTCTCGGAAATTAATTCCGGAAGGATCTTCTTTAATCTCAAGCTCAAAATCTTAGATATAATTTTATAGCTCACATTGCAGAGGCTGATTGGACGAAAACCTGTCATTTCTCTAGGTTTGTCTCCTTTCGGGATCAAGCAAATATTAGTCTGATTTAATCTTGGATCAAAGGAACCATTTGTGAAGAAATCCATGATAGACTGAGATAGTTCTGGACCCACCACATCCCAAAACTTTTGGTAGAATAAGGCTGTCATTCCATCTGGACCCGGAGTTTTACTAGGGTTTAGTGAGAATAATGCCTTTCTAATTTCCTCTATCGATGGATTCCGAGTTAACTCGGCATTCATAGTAGGAGTGACAATCTCAGGAATGTCCTGGAAGAGAGGGTTCAGATCGCCAACAGAAGAAGATGTGAAGAGAGTATCAAAATATCCTACTGCAACTCTCTCAATTCCTTCCTCATCGTCTACCCAACGGCCATTAGAGTCTAACATCCCAAGAATCCTATTCCTTGCTCTCCTTTGTTTTGTGATGGCTTGGAAGAATTTGGTAAAGTTATCTCCGAACCGGAGCCAAGTCGTCCTACTCTTCTGCTCCCAAAAGGCTTCTTCCTCCTTGTAGGCTGCCAATAGTTCACCTTTTAATACAAGAATTTCCTCCGTAGAGATAGCCTCATTGGTATGGGCACGATCAATCTTATCTTGTAATTCTTTAATAAGAATTTCAGAATTTGTTTGAGTACTTTTCTTCCACACCGAGATCGATTTTCGGCAATTTTGGATACAACAGGAAAGGGAGTTTTGGCCTCTAGGAAGCGCATGGCTCCAACCGGCTGTAATGGCTTCCTTTAGACCTGGTTTCCCTAGCCACCGTTTATCAAATAGAAAACCTCGTCTTTTCTTTTCGGGTTTATTTAGAATGGATGCGAGGAGAGGCCTATGGTCTGATCCCCACATCTTAAGGTACTCCACATTAGTGTGGGAAAAAACATTGTGCCATTCTTCATTACCTAAGGCTCTATCAAGACGGCATTTTATTAAGCCATTTCTTCTTCGACCAATCCAAGAGAGAGGGTCTCCTTGGTACGGGAATTCAAGGAAACCACAACAATCTATCATGGCTCGAAAGGGGAGGAAAGAAGCTTCTGAGCGTTTTTTTCCACCAGTTTTCTCATGGTTCCCTGTAATTTCGTTAAAGTCTCCTATAATGAACCATGGACCTGTGCGGGAAATGCCTATACGAATAAGTCTTTCCCAGACATAAGCTCGGTGTTTAACCACCGGATCACCGTAAATAAAGGTCATGAAAACACGATTTCCATCAATAATGGTCTCAATATCAATCAGGTGATCATCCAAACATAAAATCTTGACCGGGAAATCTTTAGAATGAAAAAGAGCAAGTCCTCCACTATATCCTCTCGGATTCACAGTGTGGAGGTTATCAAAACCCAAAGATACTTGCAAGTCTTGCAGAAAAAGATGGTCATTCTTTGTCTCTGATAAAAACATAAAACCTGGAGAATACATTTTGCACATCTCCTCCAGTCGACGGGAAGTTGGCTCCGCTCCCGCCCCTTGACAATTCCATGCGATGGTCCTCATATGCGAGGACTGGGTGGGTTCTGGAACCCCACCAGACCAACATTATCAGAGATAGTTTCAGAATATAATGAATCAGATGACAAGAAATTTAAAGACACCTCATTACAAGGGAATAACTCGCTATGTTTTTCTACCAATATAGGCGAATGAAGAAAACAATTGGCTCGTAATATCCATAAGTTTGATTGTTGCAAGACATTCTCTATAACAGAGAAGATTGGTGGAAGTATTCTCTCCAAAAAGGAGGAAGATAGTAGAAAAGTTTTCTTCATAAAAGAGAAAATTAGAGATCTCTCTTTCGAAAAAGAGGAAAGTGTGAAAATTCTCACCTCAACAAAGGAGGGAGATAACTGATTTGCCCTCTCTAAACAAGAAGGAAGCAACAAAAACCCATGAATAAAATCACGGGATGGTGCAACATACATGATGTAAAGTGGGCTGAATAATAGGACATAGACAAATGATTTTGTTGGGCTGAAAGGCACAAAAGGTAATAAGGGCCCAGCCCACATTAAAATATCACCAGGAGATGAACGAAGCTTTGGTATGGTGCGGACGGCGGTGGAATGAGCCGGAGAGACGGAGATCAGATTCACATCCAACTGTCTTAGAGAAGTCCGCAGAAACCGATTTCCGATAGACAGCTTGCGATTATGTGTAGTCGAGAGATCCTTTAAGAAGTCAGACGAACGCACACGATGGTGGAATGGCGAGGGACCTAAAACCATTAAAACTTGGACAGAGTCGCCGGAGAAACTCTCACCTCCGGTGGAGAAGAAATCCAATGCGGCGGTGTGGTAACTGCTTTTAAGGATACGCATCGTTGGATCCTTGCTTGCATAGAGCTTCAAATTTGAGAGGCGAAAGCGAGGTTCGATGGCCGAGATCCCTGGGAAAAACTCCATTGGATCGACACGGCACTTGAAGGTGGGGGAGCTCGGAATAGATCTTCGGGTTTTGCCCGAGAAGGATTCAACTTCAGTGAGCACCAGTCGTACTAATGAGATGGCGAGGCTCTTTACAAAGGACGACTGCGGCAGATCCGGGTAAGAGAGGTGGTGGAACTCACCAGTTGACGGGCGAATCGACTGAGATGGAGGTAGTTGCACTGTAACCCATGAGCCAAGAGCAGAGGACTTGGGATTTGAAACGGAGCTGAAGAAACCCAAATTGTGAACCTTGATGCTATTACCCATAAGCATCAACACCCTAATACAGGGGAAATTTGAGGACGTAAACCTCTTGCTTTCAAAAAAGAGGATGAAGGCCATGGAAAATCTTCTGTTGTTACATTCTAATTAAATCAAGAAGCAATCTCTCGTACAAGAGAGGATCTGTGATTTCAAGATTCAAAATTTGAACAGAGAGAGAGAGAGAGAGAGAGAGAGAGAGAGACCAAATTTAAGTGACCAATGTTTTCTTTGGTTATTTAGTTTTCATACCACCAGCAATATTATTACCTTTTTAATAACTATCAATCATTTGTAGTAGTATTTTTTATTTTTTTTTCATGTAGCTTTTTTTTTAAATCATATATTGCTCTGGCAGCTCTTCTCAGCATATTTTTCCTTTTCAAAAAAATAACAATAAAATAATTATATTAGCGAAAATTTATTATAAGATCAAATTTGGTATTTATATGATCAATAAAATTATAGTTAAACCTTTACAATTTTGGTTTCTTCATATAATATCGACCAAATCAGAAAAGAAAAAAAAATATAAGAAACGATAGCATTTGTAACTTGAAAAGGCAATTAAAAGAACACAATAATTCATTTGCCAAAAAAAAAAAAAAAGAACACAATGATTCACTATCTGATTTTCAGACACATGGGCCCAACCTTACGGCCCAATTATACTGTAAACCTCTCTTTAGAAAGCCGGTCCTACGATTAGTAAACTTTTTGACTCATCCATTGGATGCACTTGGAATGATAGCATCCGGACCGTTCAATGTAATTTAATTATTGTGTTTATCGCTTTAAGGCATTATCAACTTACGAATGGGATTAGATTACCAATAACAATGGGTCCGATTGGTGAACAAAAGCGGAACGGTAACATTAGCGGTAAGCTGAAGCGGTAAGCGGTTAGAGAATAGTGGAAAGAGGTAAAAACAAGCGGTTGGAGAAAGCGGTAAAAAAAGCTGAGAGAAAAAATTGTACTAACGCTTTTGCTACCGCTTTTGTGATTGGTAAATATGAAAACGGTAAACTCCTTACCGCAGCGGTAAGGGGTTACCAATCATACCCAATATTTTTCGCTTTTGTCGCCTTCCTATTAAACTATCAAACCATAGGTTTAGAGAATACCTCATTTCGTTCTGCGTGATTTTTGTATATTGGGTCAACATTACTCTGCTAATTTGCATTACTAAATACCAATCAGATTTAAACATGTGCATATTAAATTTACCCCAAAATACGAGATTCTTATAAGAATGTATAAAAGTGTGTTAGTCGTATTAAATGAGAAATTATACGAATTTTGTCAGGACTTGGATCTTGGAGAACATCACCTCTCAAAATGTTTCAAAAACAACATGGCTCCAAAATAAAATAAATGAACCCTACCCTGATCATATAGTATATTCTCCATCGTACATAATGGTTCCAATCTGAAATATTTTCAAATTTTACCCAAGCTTGATTAGTACACAATATGACCACAAACGTTTTACTTATTTAAATGATTTAAATTACTAAACAAAATAACGACGTGATCATAATTCATAATACCATTTTAACTGTATTAGTCAAGACTAGTAGGTATTATCTACTGATTTGTAAATTGTGTTTTATCTACCTCCAATATTTTTTCTTTAAATTAGTTTTTAATAATATCAAAAATCCAACGTGGCATTAGACCTAGGCAAAAAAACCGAAACCGAAAAATCGAACCGGAACCGATCAAAATTTTTGGTTCGGTTCCGACCAAAATACCCATTAGATATTGAAATTGTGGAATTGCGGGTATCAATTCGGTTCCGAGTATTTTTCAGAAACCGATATGAGGAACCGATTATCCGAATATACATATACATTTATTCATATAATACTATATGATTTTTAACATTTTTGATATTTTCTTAGTTTTTAAAGTATTTTTATTTTATCGGTAAATTGTTTTTTTTACATTTCATGTATTTTAGTCATCAGATAACTTTTTATATTTTAGATATTTTATATATCGGATAATTTTGTTTTACATTTCTAGTATTTTCTGATATATCGGATAATTTATGATATATCGGGTATAAAATATTTAGAAGCGATAAAAACCGAATTGTTTCGAATATTTTCTAATTCTTCAACATATATACTCGAACCGATCTGGAACTAATGAAAATTAAATCGGAACCAAACCGAAAAATACCTATTGAAACTTAAACTTCTGTATCCGTGCTGATTGTCTTGCTAAGAAAGCTAGAGCATGTGGTCTCTTATTTTCCCATGTAAGTTCATCGGTTCCTGATTGACTCTCCCTCTAGGACAGTCGAACACCGAATACTTAATAAAATGGAGATTTGATGTGAAAAAAAAAAAAAAAAACTTATGTATTCGAAATATTCAATACCAATTGGTTCGTATCGGAAACCGAATCAAATTCCCAATATATCCTAGGCTTCAATCACCTTTAGTTGGACACCATCGATCGCAGAAAAAATAAATAAAAGATTTTTCAAAATAAAGTAATTTACAATTATAAAATACTAAAATCACTCCCTCCTCATCGTCTTCTTCTTCTTCTTGTTCTTCACTTACCCTCACCACACTCTCACCAACTCACAGAGAAGAGAGAAAGAGAAACAATGAAACTTCTGCTTCTTCTTTTATTCCTCCTCCACATTTCTCACTCCTTCACCGCCGGCAGACCAATCTCCGAGTTCCGTGCTCTTATCTCACTTAAATCCTCCCTCACCGGCGCCGGAGATAACTCAAACTCTCCTCTCTCATCCTGGAAAGTCTCAACCAGCTTCTGCACATGGACTGGTATCACGTGCGATATCTCTCGTCAACACGTGACATCTCTTGACCTCTCCGGCCTCAACCTCTCCGGTACTCTCTCTCCAGACGTATCTTATTTACCTCTTCTCCAGAATCTCTCTCTAGCTGAGAATCAGATCTCCGGTCCAATCCCGCCGGAGATCTCGAATCTCTCATGGCTTCGTCACATGAATCTCTCAAACAATATCTTCAACGGTTCGTTTCCCGATGAGATTTCATCTGGATTAGTGAATCTCCGTGTTCTCGATGTCTACAACAATAACTTGACCGGAGATTTACCGCTTTCCGTCACCAATCTAACTCAGCTCCGGCATCTTCATCTCGGCGGGAACTATTTCTCCGGACAGATCCCGTCTTCTTACGGAAGCTGGCCAGTTATTGAGTATTTAGCGGTTTCCGGTAACGAACTCATCGGGAAAATCCCTCCAGAGATCGGAAACCTAACGACTCTTAAAGAACTCTATATCGGATACTACAACGCTTTCGAAAACGGTCTTCCACCACAGATCGGAAACCTATCGGAGCTCATCCGGTTCGACGCTGCTAATTGCGGATTAACCGGAGCAATCCCGCCGGAAATCGGGAGGCTTCAGAAACTCGATACTCTTTTCCTGCAAGTGAATGTATTCTCCGGGCCGTTAACTTGGGAGCTGGGGACGATTTCTAGCTTGAAATCAATGGATTTGTCTAACAACATGTTCACCGGAGAGATTCCGGTAAGCTTCGCTGAGCTGAAGAACCTCACGCTATTGAATCTCTTTCGTAACAAACTCCACGGTGAGATACCGGAGTTCATCGGAGAATTACCGGAGCTGGAAGTGTTGCAGCTTTGGGAAAACAATTTCACCGGAAGCATCCCGGAGAAACTGGGGGAGAACGGTAAACTCAGCCTCGTCGATCTTTCCTCCAACAAACTCACCGGAACTTTACCGCCGAACATGTGCTCCGGTAACAATTTAGAAACCTTAATCACTTTAGGAAACTTCTTATTTGGTTCAATCCCTGATTCTCTGGGTAAATGTGAGTCTCTGACCCGGATCCGAATGGGTGAAAATTTCCTAAACGGGTCAATCCCTAAAGGATTATTCGGATTACCCAAACTAACTCAAGTGGAGCTCCAAGATAATTACTTAACCGGGGAATTACCGGTAACCGGAGATGTATCAGTTAATCTAGGTCAGTTAAGTTTATCAAACAACCAACTCTCAGGTCAATTACCTCCGGCGATCGGAAACTTCACCGGCGTTCAGAAACTTCTCCTCGACGGAAACAAGTTCTCCGGTTCGATTCCTTCAGAGGTAGGGAAGCTTCAGCAGTTATCGAAGATTGATTTCAGCCACAACCTTTTCTCCGGTCGAATCGCACCTGAGATCAGCCATTGCAAGCTCTTGACTTTCGTCGATCTAAGCCGGAACGAACTCTCCGGTGATATTCCAAACGAGATCACTGGTATGAGGATATTAAACTACTTGAATCTTTCAAGAAACCATCTCGTTGGATCAATCCCTGGTTCAATCTCGTCGATGCAGAGCTTAACTTCACTTGATTTTTCTTACAACAATCTCTCCGGTTTAGTTCCGGGGACAGGACAGTTCAGTTACTTCAACTACACGTCATTCTTAGGCAATACTGATCTCTGTGGTCCTTATCTTGGTCCTTGTAATAAAGGAGCTCACCAGAGTCATAGTAAAGGACCTTTATCTGCTTCTATGAAGCTACTCCTCGTTCTTGGACTACTCGTTTGCTCGATTGCATTCGCGGTTGCAGCTATAATCAAAGCAAGATCATTGAAGAAGGCAAGCGAGTCACGAGCCTGGAGGTTAACATCTTTCCAGAGACTAGACTTCACTTGTGACGATGTTTTAGATTCTCTCAAAGAAGACAACATTATAGGCAAAGGAGGAGCTGGTATTGTCTACAAAGGCCTAATGCCTAACGGTGATCAAGTCGCGGTCAAAAGACTATCCGCAATGTCCCGTGGCTCTTCACACGATCACGGATTCAACGCTGAGATTCAAACCTTAGGGAGGATTAGACACAGACATATTGTGAGACTTCTTGGTTTTTGTTCTAACCATGAGACGAATCTACTTGTGTATGAGTACATGCCTAATGGTAGTCTTGGTGAGGTGTTGCATGGTAAGAAAGGTGGACACTTGCATTGGGACACACGTTATAAGATTGCCCTTGAAGCTGCTAAAGGACTTTGTTATCTTCATCATGATTGTTCGCCGTTGATTGTTCATAGAGATGTTAAATCGAACAACATTCTCCTTGATTCCAACTTTGAAGCTCATGTTGCTGACTTTGGTCTGGCTAAGTTTCTTCAAGATTCCGGTGCTTCGGAATGTATGTCTGCAATCGCTGGATCTTACGGCTACATAGCTCCAGGTACTAAAAATTTGTTAAAGTTTTGGGTGTGGTTGGTAACTTACGGAATGGCGGAAAACGCAATTCCACAAATATTTTACCAATAAAAAAATTCTGCGGAATGAAAAATAAAATGCATAAACGCAAGTTTTGCGTTTTGGCCATTAACCAAAAAAATGAGGTATAAATAGATGTTGAGGAATTAATTTTTTTTATTGATTGGTAATATGTGAAATGGTGGAATCGTGTTTAAATAACATAAAAAATGAGGTATAAGTAAATGTTGAGGAATTAATTTTTTGTTGATTGATAACTTGTGGAATAGTAGAAAAACGCAATTCCGCAAATATGTTACCAATCAAAAAGTTCTGCGGAATGAAAAATAAAATGCCTAAACGCAAGTTTTGCGTTTTTGCTTAAAAAATACAAAGAAAAATCCATTAAGCAAAAAAATAAGGTATAAGTAGATGTTGAGGAATTAATTTTTTTGTTGATTGGTAACTTGCCGAAGCCTCTGACTTTACAATCTCTTGCTCTGTTTTCTAAATTTTTTGTTATTGTTGTGTAGAATATGCATATACGTTGAAGGTAGATGAGAAGAGCGATGTGTACAGTTTTGGTGTGGTTCTTCTAGAACTCGTCACCGGAAGGAAACCCGTCGGTGAATTTGGTGATGGTGTTGATATCGTGCAGTGGGTTCGTAAAATGACTGATTCTAACAAGGAATCTGTTCTCAAAGTATTGGATCAGAGACTTTCTTCGATTCCAATTCATGAAGTGACGCATGTTTTCTACGTTGCTATGCTATGTGTTGAAGAACAAGCTGTTGAGAGACCGACTATGAGAGAAGTTGTTCAGATTCTTACCGAGGTACCTAAGATGCCACCATCGACGGGTCAGCCGGAGAATGAGCTCTCCCCGAAGTCGGATGGTGAAGGTCCACCTGATCTCCTCAATCTCTGATTTGGTTGTTAGTCACATAAGTACCAATTAGTCTTGGTGTGTGCTTTTGTCCGGTTAGTATTTTGTTTTGAATTTTTTAAAGTGTGTTTTACTTTCCTCTGCTTTGTTTTGTCTATCTCATTATCAGAGTTTGGCTCTATTAGGTTTTGTAATTTGTATGAATGAAGATGTACAGTTGTTTTTGTTTTGGAGGGAAAATGCTAATTTTCGGAATTTTTAAATTTATCTTGAACGTTGTGTAATTCACTGTGTTAATTAGATACATGTCTAATGTGAATAGTCTTTGCATGTGTTGCTGTAGCGTCACGCATCTGCAACTGATCTGAATAGTCCGTCTTATTTCATCTTCCAAATTTATATTCATGGCAAAACTACATGAAAATATCTTAGCCTAACACTGTTTCACCTTAAAATCCGACAACAAATTATATATTTTCCAAAACCAAACCTACTAAAATGAATAGAGAACAAATATACATTCAAGAATATATATGCTTGAGAGCAATTATAGCTTTGAATGGTATTTGCGGCGAGGTAGATTACGGGAAAGACTTTTTTTTTGTAATTTTTGATCTACAATGGTGTTGATAAAAAAATAAAAGGAATGGGTTGTGAACTAAATATAAACTATTTTTTGTGAATAAATAAATTTGGTTTGCTCGGTAATTGATTTAGTTTATTTTAATTATAATAACCATTCAAAACTGTTGACAACAAAAAAAAAACATTCAAAACCTATGATTGAAGTTGCCTTATCGGTTTCCATGAAGATAGAATAATTAAAGAGAACAACGCATGTGGGAAAAGTCCGAGAGATCAAAGGTATGAATGTGGAGGGTGAAATAATGATTAGTTTTAAACTTTTGAGTTAAATGTAAGAAAGTGAAACCTATCACACTCACCAAAATGTTCTCCCACATGCAAAATACCTATAAATCTAAAGTCTTGAATGTTCTTTTTTTATGATATCTCATAGTCAAACTCTTTTCCCTTCTCATGAAGCAATTCCTAGTCTATGTGAAGCATTTAAGATTTCTCTGCAACATAACTATAAGGCACTCCCCCAACTAATTACATTTATTTGGTTTCATTTGGCTGTATATGTATATTCCAATGATGAATGTAGATCTTATAGCTTGTCTAGGTCTCTTAGTAAGCTAAGAGTTCGAAAGGTAGCAATAGTCATAATAGATTAATTTAGGTGAGACTGAATCGTTCTACCTTTGGCGAGCAACGGTCTGTTACGAATCAAATTTATTTGCTCATAAAAATAGTATGTATTTGGTTCACATCAGACTTTTTCATTTCTTTTGTTTGCACCACTCTAAAACAAATAATACAAATAGTAAATAAAAACGATTTTAAAAGCAAATGCAAATTATTTTCCATTTGTTTTGTGAATTTATATAAGTAGGGAATGTGACAATGTTTTAGATGATTTTAAAAGATTTTGGCAGCTTATTAATAGTATAAGGGGCCGTATTACTATAAATTATTTTCATTATTTTTAAGGTATTGGTAGTTTAGTGATAGTTCAAATAGTTGGTTCTATTGTCCTTCAAATTCAAATAATCTTCGGTATGAGAAACTATTCTTAAATTATAATTTCCAAAAATTGTTTTCTAACATAGAAGAAATTATAGACTCAACGTCCAGAATTTCCATATAATTAAAGAAAAATATATACACATAAGTTATTATTGTATATGCACGTAGCATAAAGTAGTGAATGCATGTTTATATATATATATATATATATATATAACCTTTTATCAAAAAAAAAAAGGTTTATTTATATGATTCTCTCTATCTACTGTAAGTCTGTATCCCATGCACGTATCTAACTTGTATTTTTGTTTCCTTGATTCACACATCCATTACGTGTCTGTGATCATGATTCCATCACATACCAACTATTTCTCTACTATGCGTGCATGGAAAATGCATGTTTGATGGATCACAACAAAGGTGAAAAAACAAAAAGAAATAGTTAATAATGTCTTCTCATCTCAGCTTTATATTATGCGTAATTTCCGGACAATGTATATAATACAATACTACAAACTTTCTTATCTCAAAGAATTTTCCTCTGTGACAGACAACTCATAAGCACTGAAAATAATAAGAATCCAATTTTCTAATTTAATTTACTCTGCATCTAAGCTACAGCCTATCGGTTATATGAATAGCACATATAGATTAGATAATAATCCAACATTTTTATTCGTATGCTTTAGCCTTTTTAGGGTTGAAAAATGACACGTGAAATATGTGATTGTGAAAGGACAGAGACACGTAGAAAAGAAAAGAAAGGAGTGCTGAATGCACTGTGTTTGTTTGAATGGGTCGGTTTTTGTCATTTTCTTGGTTTCATTGTTTTCCCCGACATGGTTATGTCCCATCCTTCGTACAGTAGTTGCTATGAGAATCCTTCTTACACAAACCTAAATTACAATAGCTATATTTGTTTGTTTGCTACCGATGGTTTTTGTCATTTTCTTGTCTGCTATGAATGTTAATTGCGGTTAGAGGTTAGAGTGGATTAGTATACGAATGGTTAAAATGGTTCTTGTATCATTCATAATTTCTAATCTATAAAAATGTGGGTAGAAATTAATTAGAATAATAAAAAAAAAAATTAATTAGAATATTCGGCTGCACACCAAATGTGAACCAATTTTGTGAATAAATAAAGTTGGTCTGCAACGGATTACAATCCGCCTCAAAAATAGATAGATCTAGTCCGTAATTATTTTAGTCCGTTACGACCACAATAACCATTCAAAACCGTATTTTATGTTGAACATTGTTTTAATTAGTGGTTGGAATTTTAAAAACTGCATGAGATTACAGTTAAATGATGACGGTTGGCACTAACAATTACAAAAAACAAACGAATAATAAAAATCCGATGCTACTCATCGTTATTGTTATTGACAGACAAACGAATAGACAAAATACGAAGAAGAAAAATACTAATCATTGATCTTATTTGTTTAATGTCGTTATAGAAACCAGACTCTTTGACCAAAATGCAATCCAAAGAAGATTTTCACATTTCAATTGGCTTCATTACAAAATCCAAGTCCAAAAAAATCGGAAAAGATGTCCAAGCACTTTTGGGACGAGTTGAGTTCGCAAATGGTCAAGGATAAAGAAAATATGAGCTGGTCGATCCATTTGTGCACTCACTTTGCAGTAGCTGATCAAGTCATTGGAGATGGACCATTGTCAATTTGATTGAAAAATAGAAGAAGCCAAAAGTCATTGGAGATGAACCATTGTCAATTTGACTGAAAGTATACATCCTTAGGAGAATCACATAAAATATATATGTTAGGTAAGATTCGTCCTTATTTTTGCAATATCACAAGAAATGAGCAAACAGATTGTATTAATCGCTCATATTGGTTCAATAATTTAGATACATTTATAGAGTATTCTTTTTATCCGTCCACGTAAATAGAATCAATGTTGTACTTCATAGTTTCATGAGTAATAATGTACTTAGTTATGTCTTATTATGATCGCAATATCTGTTTTGTAGTAAGTAGGAGATATGATTGTAATCAGAGAATTATCTCTCAAACTAACTATATGTATAAATTAAGGTAAAGCTATAATGTGAGGTGACGTTTAGAAAAGACAAAATAAAAGAGACATATGTTTAGGGTCCCTCTTTTCTATTTGTTTTACAAAACGTTTTCAAAATTCAAGGTTTTTTTTTTAATTAAGCAGGTTTACGAGTTTTACACGATAAATTATGAATAGTTGAATTAAACTAAGCGAAGCAGGTGAAAACAGTAAAGTAAACAGTGTGTGATCAATGAACAAAATCGTCAAATTTTAAAAAGTTTTCACAAAATCACGAAACCAGATAACAAATCAATCATGATTCAATCTATTAACGTTTTGAACTAGAATCATAAAAGTATAACTAAATAGTTTTTGTTGCGATAATTATCTATATCTAACAACTTGTAAGTCAACTCTATTTGTTAATTTTAAAGTTCTAAACATGCATTTAAAATTCAACGTTAGTAATGTGTCCATCTGTTTCTGATACTTTTGAATTTTAAACACATATATTTCAAATTAATCAGTTTAATAAATTAGCTGTAAAGTTCATTACCCACTTTATTTACAAATTATAAAATATACAAATGCGATATTTTACATGATCTAAATCTTAAAGCATCACGAGACTCATAATTAAGCTTTTCTTTTCTTCTTGCTCTGCAATTTTTTTGTTCTGCAGTTATGTATGTTGTTAATACATGTATGCTATTAATAATTGAGAGTTCACAAGTTGTCGTTAGGCCTTGACCCACATGAGCTCAGGTTAGAGCTGGCTAATGGGCTATATACTTTTCAAGACGAAGGCCCAATAGAGCGAAGCGTTAAAATGGCGAAAACACCCTCAATCTTAAACTTCTGAGAATGTCAGGTCTCTTACTAAGAGGCTAAAGCATACGAATAAAAGACCGTCTTAGTTAGGAGTGTCCCACGGTCTACGAGTCACGACAAATGAGATAGGTGTTGTTCTGTTCAGTTCCGTTCGTACAATTTACTAACATCCATAGATTCAGGCGGCTTTTTTTTTTTTTTTGGTCAGAAACTTAAGCTTTTCATTGAAAATGAGACTAATACAAAGTAGAGATTTGGGATTCGGATTGCCTTAGAGCTGCTTTTGCAAGCTCATCAGCTTTCCTGTTCTCCAATCTGGGTACATACACAAAGCTGCACCTATGAAAGGTAATTGACAAGTTTAAGATGTCGTTTATGATTCCAAAGCATTCGATGTGTTTGATTTTGCTGTTTAGGGCTTTGATCAGAGTAGAGCAGTCCGATGCTACTTTTAATTTCCATGTGCCTCTTCTTTTTGCTTCTTTGATAGCTGAGAGCATGGCGCTCGCCTCCGCCATGAGTGGTGATGCGATGTATTCCTTTGATCCCGATCCTTGGTTGAAGCAGAGATTCCTAGTTGTTGCAAAGTGCCATCCGAATCCCGCCTTCTTGCTTTCTGGGTTCCAAGCTGCGTCAGATTGACATAGGGTTTCATCGTCTTCTAAGATTAAGGTATCAATCTCTTCCTTTGTTGCTTTGGTGGTTTCATCGATGTCTGAGATTTGGGCTTCCGTCCATTCTCGAGTTCTGGCGACGGCTTGGGTTATGATTTCTCGTGGTGTGCTTTCCTTATTTTCAAAGATTTTTTTGTTCCTTGCACACCATAGTTCCCAGCAGATCCAAGGAAGTAATGGTGTAGAATCCAAACCCGTTGGAGGTAGATTGGTGAGGTTCTTTGCTCTGGTTATTATCTCTTTGACTGTCTCATTGTCCCTTATTTGCAGTGTATTGTGAGTTGGTGCCAGGTTCCAGGTGTTCTTTGCAAGCTCGCATCTGAACAGTAAGTGCTCCGTGGATTCATCTTCAGGACATCTGATGCAAGTGCTTGTCGGGGTGATCATTCTTCTCACTAAGTTGGTTCCTACAGGTAAGGCATTTCTAGCCGTTTTCCATAGGAAGAGTTTCAGTTTTGGTGCTGTTTTCTTGTTCCAGATTTCTCCAATCCAGTTGAAATCTTTGTTGCTTTGAGGGTTTTGTGGTAGTGATCTTGAGTTTTCCATTGTAGCATGATATCCAGATTTTGATGTGTAGACTCCATCTTTAGTGCCTGTCCATATGTACTCATCATGTGCTCCCGTCTTGGATGGTTCAATGCTCAGGATCTTCTCCCAAATAAGTGGAAAGGTCTCTTTTACTACCTCCACATTCCAGCTAACTGAGTTCCTCTCCATCAAGTCTGAAACCTTCCAGTTAACTGTTTCTCTCGTTGCGGGTCCTATGATCAGATTCTTTTTCCCCCCAATGACCCAAGTGTCTCTCCATAGTTCAGTATCTCTTCCATTTCCTATTGCCTTTCCCAGTTTTTCCTTGATAACTTCTCTTCCCGCCAGAACACTCCTCCAGCCATGGGAAGCTGTTTTGGCTACTGGTACTTCTAAGAAGCTCTTATCAGTGCAGTATTTTCCCAGGAGAAGTCTAGCTAGCAGGGAAGTAGGGTTTTGTAATATTCTCCAGCTAGATTTTGCAAGCAGTGCTTCATTGAATTGTTGAATTTCTCTGAACCCTATTCCACCTTCTTCTTTTGGCTTTGCAAGTTCTGTCCAAGCTACCCAGCAAAACTTCTTTTTTTCACTGTTTGAGTCCCACCAGAACCTTGTCAGTGCGGATTGAATGCGCTTGCAGAGGTTGATAGGTAGCTTAAAGCTTGTCATAGAGTAGGTTGGTATAGCCGATAGAACTGACTTGAGCATAGTCATCTTTCCTGCACTTGATAACCGTAGAGTAGACCAATTTGCTGCCTTCTGTTTGATCCTATCTACAATAGAGGAGAATAGGTCTTTTTTCTTTCTTCCAAAGAGCTCAGGTAGTCCTAGGTATTTCCCTTTTCCACCCTCCTTTGATATGCCCAGTTGAGATTTAACTCTTTCTTTTGTTTCCTCTGTTGTCTTTGCTGAGAAGGTTACTGAGGATTTTTTCAGGCGGCTAATATTCTTATTTCGGAGTAAATAATTGTGTTTTTATGTAACAATAATTGAATACGCTCTTAATTATTATATAATGTAGTGTAACGTTGTTATAGAGAAGACACGCATCATATTACATAAAATGATTTAACACACATAAAAAGCAACACAAAACATAATTGGATGAGAGAGATAAGATAGTGAGAAAAGAGACAAAGTGGGGGCAGTTCAACAACCTTATAAAGTTATGGGCTTATAATTGATTAACACTATATTATATATTATTTTCCACTGTGACTTCGTCTTTCAGTTGGCTTTACACTATGATAATAACATTTTAGTATTGTTACTTAGTAATTACTATAGTAGTGTGAGTGTGACTAAGGAAAATATAGCATTTATTTGAAGTAAGAAAAAAATAAATTAAAAGGATTTTGGGAAACATAAATGTTGACGACAGAAGAGTCTTCACGGCGACGTAGTCTTCCGGCGATCGCAAATTCCAAAACAAACAGATAAGTAAATTAATACTCCATTTAATGTCTTTCTCGATCGTTAATTAATTTTCTATATCGATAGACATGAATGCTAATTAAGTAGAAGCCTCAAATTCAGATGAGTATGTGGTTGTCTAGTGTCTCCTCAAATGGGTTCCTTCCATTTAATTCCGAGGTTATATTGAACACTACCCTTGAAAGTATAGCATTAAACCCTTTTCATTCTAGAAGTTATCGTTAATTAATGTCTAAAAACTTTAAACTAAATAAAGATAAAGTTGGGGGTTGAGAGATAGAGAGATGACAAAATTGCAACCAAAAGTCTCACACTGTTAAATCAATAAACCTTAAGATTAGACATTAACTGCGCCTAACCGAAGACCAAATGAGAGTTAAATCAAAGTCTACACTTTCACCTAACATTCTCTGTTCTCAATGCATCCATGATCCACCTAAGCATCACTTACCATCTTCCAACTCAGTGCTACTGTTGTAATTACTTTTTAAGTTAGTATTTTTTTTTGTTTCTTCTAACTGTTGATGACTGCGGTTGGCAGCTCCAACATATTATTTAGACATGGACATTCGGATATTCGGTTTGATTCCGGATAAAAACTGATCGGTTCCAGTTCTTTCGGTTCTTAAGTTTAAGATCCAAACTAACAACAACCTGCCGCAACTGTAACTGGTTGGCATACGAACATGACTTACATTTCTATAAATGTTTTTTTGTATGTACATGTGATTTTTTTTTTTCAAATCACATTTCTGAATTATATACCATTTTATGTACATGCATGCATAATATTGATCTACAAAATACAAAAAAAAAAGAAAAAGAAAATACCAAGCGTAAATATTATGAATTCTTATGAAGTAAAACATTACTGTTTTGATATGTGAACACAAATCTAAGAGCATTGAAACAAACAATATTAAGCATAAATATGTTTATATCTAGTAGTAAAATCCAATCTCTGATCTTGAAAATTCACACACGTCGAACCCCACTTTTGTTAAACTTAACTAGTGGGGAAACATTACTACAAATCTCTTTTATAATTTGTATGATAACTTACGTGTTTGTCTACATACTTTCTGTTTTAATCCATATGTCGTTATTTGATTATTTTTTCTTTTGTTTTGTGGTGGAAAATGGAAACACACAAAGTAGATTTTGAAACACACTTCACATTCTTCATCCACCTTCTCTTGTCCGTAATCCAAAAAGAAGATTTGGACATTTGAGCTTCATGCTTTGCTCGCATTTCGCTTTCTTCATAATTTACCGTTGTGTTTTCTAATGATCAATCTCTTAACATTGACGACATTTCAATTCCCATAAAAAATGGAATAATATTACCAATCTTGTAGTTAACGTATGATCAGATGATGCTTCTAGATTAGTTGATATTACCATAGATTAACTATATACTTTGTGTTAGGTCCACCAAATTTTGTTTAAACACTCATTTCTAAAAAATAAAAATACAAGTTTCCTAGATTCATTTTGGGGTTTTCAAAGAGTGAACACTAATAAAAGTTTCCTAGATTCCTTATCAATTTATCTTTGGAATCAAGACACTTAAAAAGAAAAAAAAAACTGTCACTAGGGTTTTTTAACATTGAACAAAATATGTCGTGGCCTAGTGATAATATAAGAGTTTTATGGGTAATTTTTTTTCGGTATGAAAATTTAATATTTAAATCGGATTATCTACATGATGATTTTATAATAGTGGGCTATTTCCAATGTATTTCTTTATTTCTGCCTATAAAATAGAATAATTATATTATAGAGTTGAATTTATTTTCTATGTGTTTTTTTAAAAAATTTTATTCTAGAAAGAAATATTCTATCTAATGTTTTTTTTTTCATTTTACCAATAATAAATAATATTTATAAAAGTTACAAATTAATTTTTATTCTTTTTATTTTGTAATTTTTTATAAAATTATAGTATGTTTTAGAAAGCAACCAAAAATTGCATATATGCCTAAATTTACTATCAATCTTTTAGTTATAGTTATAATTTTTTAAAATTTCAAAGATATGTGCAAAAAATATATTTATTTCAGTTATACCTATAATATACAAAAGTTAAAGATCTATTATGTAAATAAAAAGTTTGAATCTACAATAAAGAAATGCTATTTTATAGAAAAATAGCAATCTCCATTTTAAAACAAAATATATAGATGAGTTGGATATGATTTTTCTTTATTATATCACTCAGAAGAAAAATAACAATGAGTTAGAGATGTCATAACATTACTATATTCTAATTCCCATAAAAAACGAAAAATATAACCAATCTCGTAGTAAACGTATGATCACATAATACTTCTAAATTATCTACATTGTTTTTTGTCCACCAAATTTTGTTTAAACACTCATTTTAAGGAAATAATTATAATAAAAGTCTCATAGATTCCTTATCAAACTTATCTTTAGACTCCAGACACTTGAAAGAACTGTCAGTAGAGTTAACCTGGCTACTTCCCATGTGAATCAACTAAAGAAGAAGGAAAGCAAAAGAAAGAAGACTCATTGGATCATCTTTAAATAAAACGTTACTCAACTTTCTATCCTCATCAAAAACCCATGAAAATTCCATGATCAAGTCATCACATTCATCTTCATAATGTCTACTTGTCTCTTCTGGTTACTTCTTCTTTCATGTTCTCTCCAAGTTTCTTCCAATGGAGACGCTGAGATTTTGAGTCGGGTCAAAAGAACCCGGCTTGTTGACCCGGATGGAACGTTAAATGATTGGGTTATAACCAGAGGAGGTAAAATGAGTCCGTGTAACTGGACTGGAGTTACATGCGACGTAAGAAACGGTACCGTCACGGCGATTGATCTCACCGGCTACGGTATCTCCGGTGAGTTTCCTTACGGATTCTGTCGTATACATACGCTAATCAACATCACTCTTTCACAAAACAATCTCAACGGTACGATAGATTCTGCTTCTTTATCTCTATGTTCTCGGATTCAAGTGTTGGTTCTGAATACAAACGAGTTCTCCGGGAAGTTACCGGAATTCTCGTCGGAGTTTCGTAATTTAAGAGTTCTAGAATTGGAATCCAACTTGTTTTCCGGTGAGATTCCTGAGAGTTACGGAAAGTTAGCTGCTTTGCAAGTTTTGAATCTTAATGGTAACTCGTTTGGTGGAATCGTTCCGGCGTTTTTGGGTAATTTGACTGAGTTGACTCGTCTTGAACTCGCTTACGTCGAATTTGAGCCTGGTCAGATTCCGTCGACGTTTGGGAACTTGACGAAGCTGAAAAATCTCCGGCTAACTAATTCAAGCCTCGTCGGAGATTTTCCTGATTGGATCGGGAATCTGGTTTTGTTAGAGAATCTCGATTTAGCTATGAACAGTCTCACCGGAGGAATACCTGAGAGTATCGGACGACTCAAATCGATTACTCAGATGGAGCTTTACAACAATCAGTTATCTGGAAGATTACCGGAGAGTATCGGAAATTTAACAGCTCTGAGATATTTTGACGTCTCGCAGAATAATCTCACCGGTGAGTTGCCGGGGCCGATCGCTGCTCTGCAACTTGTTTCTTTCAATCTCAACGACAATTTCTTCACCGGAGAATTACCACACATCGTAGCTATGAACCCTAATCTCATCGAGTTTAAGATCTTCAACAACAGTTTCACGGGGACGTTACCACGGAATTTCGGAAAATTCTCCGGAGTATCTGAATTCGATGTCTCTACCAACAATTTCTCCGGTGAATTGCCACCGTATCTCTGCTACAGAAGAAAGCTTGAAAAGATAATCAGTTTTAGCAATCAATTGAGCGGCGAAATTCCAGAATCTTACGGTGATTGTCATTCAATTACTTACATTCGAATGGCGGATAACAAACTCTCCGGCGAAGTTCCGGTCAGGTTTTGGGAGCTTCCTCTTACTCGTCTTGAGCTATCCAACAATCAATTACAAGGTTCGATTCCTCCGTCAATATCCAACGCTCGTAATCTATCGCAGCTAGATATCCATGGAAACAACTTCTCCGGTGCGATTCCCGAGAAAATCTGTGATCTCGGAGAGCTCAGAGTCATCGATCTTAGCCGCAACCGTTTCTCAGGATCTCTTCCATCTTGCATTAAACAATTGAAGAATCTAGAAAGAGTGGAGATGCAGGAGAACATGCTCGACGGCGAGATTCCGAGTTCAGTGAGTTCATGCACCGAGTTAACCGAGTTGAATCTCTCAAATAACCGTTTCCACGGCGGAATTCCACCGGAGCTTGGCGACTTACCGGTTTTAACCTATCTGGATCTCTCCAACAACCATCTGACCGGTGAGATTCCGTCGGAGCTGTTGAAGCTGAGACTTGATCAATTCAACGTCTCGTATAACAACCTCTCCGGCAAGATCCCTTCTGGTTTTCAGCAAGATGTTTTCCTACCGAGTTTCTTGGGTAACCCGAATCTCTGTGCCCCGAGTTTGAATCCGATTCGACCTTGCCGATCCAAACCGGGATCCCGGTACATCCTGGTGATTTCCGTCGTCTGCATCGTTGCACTAATCGGAGCTTTGGTTTGGCTTTTTATCAAAACCAAACCGTTGTTCAATAGAAAACCGAACCGGACCAACAAAGTAACAATATTCCAGCGGATCGGGTTCACTGAGGCAGACATACACCCACAATTAACAGAAGATAACATAATCGGTTCAGGCGGGTCGGGTTTGGTTTACAAAGTAAAACTCAAATCAGGTGAAACGCTCGCGGTGAAGAAACTCTGGGGAGGAACGGGTCAAAAGCCCGAATCCGAATCCGTTTTCAAATCCGAAGTCGAGACTCTGGGTCGAGTCAGACATGGGAACATAGTGAAGCTCCTCATGTGTTGCACCGGCGATGAGTTTCAGTTTTTAGTGTACGAGTTCATGGAAAATGGCAGCTTAGGTGACATTTTGCATTCAGAGAAAGAACATCCTGTCGTTCTTGATTGGACGACACGGTTTTCGATCGCCATTGGTGCAGCTCAAGGACTTGCTTATCTACATCATGACTGTGTTCAGGCGATTGTTCACCGTGACGTCAAAAGCAATAATATATTGTTGGACCATGAGATGAAGCCGCGTGTTGCTGATTTCGGTTTAGCTAAACCGTTGAAAAGACAAGACAATGATGGTGTCTCCGATGTTTCCATGTCTTGTGTTGCTGGATCCTACGGCTACATTGCGCCAGGTTAGTATGTATATAGGGCCGGCCTTGAAATTTAGGAGACCATCAGAACTAAACCGAACTAAATTAAATTGAACTTTCGATTTCACTAGTAAACCAATGCTTTATTAACATCTAATCATGTTCTGTTGTTGTGATTGCAGAGTATGGTTATACTTCGAAAGTGACTGAGAAGAGCGATGTGTATAGTTTCGGGGTAGTGTTGCTCGAGCTGATTACCGGCAAAAGGCCAAACGATTCGTCTTTTGGTGAGAATAAAGACATTGTTAAGTTTGCAATGGAAGCAGCTTTATGTTACTCTTCTCCATCACCGGAAGGCGAAGCCATGAATCGAGTTTCACTTGGAAATTTCCGAGATCTTAGCAAGCTTGTGGATCCAAAGATGGAACTATCTACAGGGGAATATGAAGAGATAGAGAAAGTTCTTGAGGTTGCCTTGCTTTGCACGTCGTCGTTTCCAATTAGTAGGCCGACTATGAGGAAAGTAGTGGAGTTGCTCAAAGAGAAGCCATTTAAGTGATATGGTGTTCGTTGTCTTCATGTGATCTTAATCCTAGGGTGTTTAATTATAGGTTGGATTATGCTAAAAATTGAACTTTTAGAAAACTATTTTAAAAAACTAAACAACTAATTATTTTCTTTCTTGCTTAATATATTTAAGATTGAGAAGGCAACTTGATTTAAATATGTTTATTATGTGTAGATAAATGTCATCATCAATATAGATATCTTCATCTAATTTTCCACTGAAAGTTATTTTTAATTATTGGGATAGGCTCGTGCTCTTTTATCTAGCAGGGCTTCTGACCAATGTTGTGAATTGGCTCTGATCAGTGTCTATTCTCCGATCATTGGTCGAATATATAAGTTATGTTTGTTTGCAAGCCGCTGACAGTTGAGACACAAATGTTATTTTTTTATTTGTTGTAGTCGCCAACATCTGATACTGGAAAATTGTGTTTAATGATCAGCGGTTAAACATAGCTTCCTGCGTTTGATGTTGACGGCAACAAATAACAACCTACCATAGTCTGTAGCTGGAGTCGTCAACGGCAGACAAACGAACATCTTATATATGAGCTAAATAATTGAGTTCCATTGATACTTTGATGGTGGGGAAAGCTGAAAGTGAGGGGACAATTTTTTTTTCTTTTTCACAAACTCAGTGGGCAGTTACATCAGGCCCATTATGTATTAACAGCCCTAACAAGCCTTAATCTCTCATATTGTTAGGGTTTCAAAGACGACCACGTCGCCCTTTGTCACGTAAGCGCCAGTGACGTTATCATTCTCACCTCCGATAAGCATAGAAACTTCTTCTTCTTCCTCACCAACACCGAAGCAATCGAAGTGAAGAGAATCAAATCAATCAACCAGGGAAAAATTCGTAAAACACTATCTGACGTCCAGAGTCAATGGCGTCTAAGGTTATCTATTCTGCAATCCGCCGATCTCTGGTAAAACCACACGGCGCTGTTTCCCGGCGTCAACACTTATCTACCGCCACCGCTGCTGCTGCTAATTCTACCGAAACGGCGTACGCGGATGAATCAGGGATCATGATGAAAGGAGTTCGAATTTCAGGTAGACCTCTTTATTTAGATATGCAATCAACCACACCGCTTGATCCTCGTGTATTCGACGCGATGAACGCATCTTCAATCTATGACTACGGGAATCCTCACTCACGAACTCACCTCTACGGTTGGGAAGCTGAGAACGCAGTCGAGGTCGCACGAATCCAGGTCGCGAAACTGATAAACGCTTCACCGAAAGAGATCGTGTTCTTATCCGGAGCCACGGAGGCGAACAATACAGTGGTGAAAGGAGTGATGCATTTTTACAAGGACAAGAAGAAACACGTTATAACAACTCAGACTGAGCACAAATGCGTTCTTGATTCTTGCAGGCATTTGCAGCAGGAAGGATTCGAGGTAACTTACTTGCCTGTGAAAACTGATGGTTTAGTTGATTTAGAGATGTTGAGAGAGGCTATTAGACCGGACACAGGGCTAGTTTCTGTTATGGCTGTGAACAATGAGATTGGTGTGGTTCAACCTATGGAGGAGATAGGTTTGATTTGTAAGGAGTATAAGATTCCATTTCATACTGATGCTGCTCAAGCTATAGGGAAGATAGGTGTTGATGTTGAGAAATGGAATGTTAGTTTGATGTCAATGAGTGGTCATAAGATTTATGGACCAAAAGGGGTTGGTGCTATGTATGTTAGACGTAGGCCAAGGATAAGGCTTGAGCCATTGATGAATGGTGGAGGTCAAGAGAGGGGACTTCGTAGTGGAACATTGTCTACACAACAAGTTGTTGGCTTTGGTGTTGCTTGTGAATTGGCGATGAAGGAGATGGAGTATGATGAGAGGTGGATTAAGAGGTTGCAGGAGAGGTTGTTAAATGGGGTTAGAGAGAAGCTTGATGGGGTTGTGGTGAATGGTTCGATGGAGAGTCGATATGCAGGGAATCTGAATCTTTCGTTTGCTTATGTTGAAGGAGAGAGTCTTTTGATGGGTTTGAAAGAAGTTGCGGTGTCTAGTGGAAGTGCTTGTACAAGTGCGAGTTTGGAGCCTTCTTATGTGTTGAGAGCTTTGGGTGTGGATGAGGATATGGCTCATACTTCGATTAGATTTGGGATTGGTAGGTTTACCACGGAGGAAGAGATCGATAAAGCGGTTGAGCTTACGGTTAAACAAGTTGAGAAGTTGAGGGAGATGAGTCCACTTTATGAAATGGTTAAAGAAGGTATTGATATCAAGAACATACAGTGGTCTCAACACTGAATGATTCAACAGTTCCAATTCAAACCGTGCGGTACGAAAGGGAAACTAGGGTCTGTGCACGGCCGGGTATGAGCCATGCGGAGATGTGAGTATGACCGGATGATCTGGTCCTGAGTTCTTACTATGTTCTGAGTTAAGCCTGCAGCTTATTTTCGATTGTGTAGTTCATAGTTGTTGTTTTTTTGTTTGAGCTAATAATTCTGGAGATTTAAATGTATACGCTTGGATTTAACATTATCATCAGATGTTTAAAAATGTAAAATAAACCGAGTAGATGAAGTCACAAAACATGAGGTTATGATTGAATTCAAGTGGACAGTCGTCTATTGTAAATTGAATTAAACATGGCGATTATGTGGACCTATAGAATTAATGTTCTGAGTTGAACTAGACCAAAATTCCATGTGATTTGGTATGGAAAGTTTAATTTTAGATTTACGCTCGACTCTGACCTTTGTAACTGAGGTAATCCAAAGCAAGAATTTATTCATGTTCAATTGCTTTTTATAAATAATATAGATAAAAGAGCTTGAAAATAAAATAGTTCATTGGAGATTTACAATGCAAGGAAGGGAAGAGTTCAACTGAAGAATTCCAAAATCAATGAGATTTCTATTTTTTTTTTTTTTTTTTTTTGTTGCAAAAGGGTTAAAATCATTTGAAAAAGGAAGGTAAATGTGTTACAAAGAGCAAATACATTTTGCTTTTCTCAAAAAATTGGTTCAATGGCAAAAAAAAATAGAAAACATGGAAAAAAACAAATGTTGAAATAAAAAATAGTGATAACGAACTAAAAAATCCGAGGAAAAGCTTTTGCCACAATAGAGACGAGAAGAGAAAACACGAAAACAGAATGAAGAAATGATAACAAAGCTTAGCGGAAGTTGATTCATCCGATAACTCGAGAAAATGCTTTTTTAATGAGATTTTTTTTGATAAGGAGATTTGCTTTGTGCCTGCAAAACTATGTGAGATAATCTAAAACTAAGATTTATTTATGTTCAAAATAGCTTAATAAAATAGATAAAAAACTGAAAATTATATATATATATATATATATATAGTCCATTAGAATTTTATTAGGTGTAAGCATTTTTTTAAAGGCAAATTTTAAATGAAGAAGACCAAGATCAAGAAGACTTTTATCTTTCTTCACCTAACATTCCTATTTAAAATCTACTTGCAATAAAACCCTAAACATATAGGCTTGCTTTGACATTTAAATCTGTTTGTGACGTTGCATTGGCCTTTATGTAAAAGATGGGGGTTTTAATAGTACAAAACTCAATTATGTATCGAGAATATGTATAAGTTTTCAAATTATTTATTTGGATAGAAACAGTAGGTTAGGAGGAGGCCCATGGGATGGGAGACATGAATGGATACAAAACCTCACATTATAAATTCTCTACGTCAAAATAATTACAACCATATGTTATGTATGTTACGTACCACAACCATCATTTGATTGAGACATTACACCCTTTGAGTGTTGTAAGCCACACGTTGTAGTACATTTTCTCCCCCAACATTTCTTCGCATTGTTTCTTCTATATACAAGGAATTGAAACAAATAAGGTTTCTATGATGTTTTACATTAATTTTAAGGAAGACTTTGTAGTTAACTTGTTAAGAAAATGATCATATAATGACTAATGACATTTTTCTTATAACACACATGGTCTATTTTAGGCATGTCGATAATGCATATAGTCTACTAGGTATAGTTCAACTGGTAAAAACGTCATACATTTTATCCAAATATATACAAGTTCACGGCACTCACTTTAACATAAGCATGATGTGCAAGGCTTTGTGGTCAATCGGCAAGAAAACGGATTTGGAACGTCAATTTACTTCGTAAAACTATAGTATATTATTTTGGACATTCATATAGATATTGATCATTGATTTCGACCCATTTAAATATCTAGAGAGAGTTTATCGATGTACTATATCTCTCCAAAAATTAGTTTGTCCCTTCTATATGCATGAGTTTTATCCTAAGTTATAAAGAAAACACAAATCATAAGCATAATGACCATTCACATCTTTATAATGTAATTGGCATCAAATATAATAAATGAGTAGGCCAAGACACTGCTACCAATTAGCTGTGTGGAAAGCTAAACGATGTCTCCTTGTGTTCAATGGTACCACCACCCACGTCATCGTCCCAATCCTCAATTATCATTGGCAACAAACAAAAAAATTGTGTATATAAATTGCATGCACACTTATCATTCTCTGCTCAACTTATACAAACTCACAAGTAAACATATAAACATTTGTTTCATTATTATTTTGATAAATAGTCCCACCATGGCTAAGAAATACATAGCCCCACTTTGCATTGCCACCCTTTGTACGCTAATGTTCATCCAAACTTCCGCCCGGCTTGTGACATTTGCCGAGGATTTCCAAGCCGCATGGTCGGAATCTCACATCCGTCAAATCGACGGTGGAAAAGCTATCCAACTTCAACTTGACCAGAGCACAGGTAAACCAAACTAAACCACATACACATTTTCAAAACTAATGGGCTTTTATATATGCAAGATACTCTCACATGCTCATACATACTTGTTTCTCAAAGGATGTGGATTCTCTTCCAAAAGAAAGTATCTATTCGGAAGAGTGAGCATGAAGATCAAACTCATTCCCGGCGACTCTGCTGGTACGGTCACGGCCTTCTACGTAAGTCTTTCATTTGACTCCAAAACAAATATTTCTCCAAAACATACCATATTCTTGAAACATTGACGGTCTAATCATTCATATCTATAGATGAACTCGGACACGGACACCGTGAGGGATGAACTAGATTTTGAGTTCCTGGGAAACCGAAGTGGCCAACCATACTCGGTGCAAACAAACATATTTGCTCATGGTAAAGGAGATAGAGAACAAAGGGTTAATCTTTGGTTCGATCCGTCTTTGGATTTCCACACTTACACTATCCTATGGTCACACAAACACATTGTGTAAGTTTCTCCCTCTCTTATACTTTTGATTCAAAAGTTTCAAACTTTTCATAGGTGTAGGAGTTCGATTCTTCGGATTGGTTCAGTTCGGTTTGTTCGGTTATTCAAAATATTTCTGAAACTAACAAAATACAAATTTGGTTCGTTTGGTTTGGTTATCGGAATTAAGCGACCCTTTGTCTTCCATTTTTTTTTTGTAAATCGGTTAAATACAATCAAATTCAGATTTTCGGTTAATCCGAATAATTCGGTTCAATTCGGTTCAAATTTTAATGTATTTTGGTTTAATTCAGTTTATTTTGTTTTGTTTTTTTAAATTTGACAAACCAATCGAGCCAAACCGATAATGGAAATTAATTTTCACTTACCGAATAACCAAACCAAACCGAACTAATTTTCAATTTAGTTTGTTTCGGTAGTTCAGTTCGGTTTAAAATCCCATGCGTACTTTTCACCATTAACATGGATTATTTTCTAAGTTCTCATTTGTTATTTTCTAGTTTCTACGTGGACGATGTACCTATAAGAGAATACAAAAACAACGAAGCCAAGAACGTAGCCTACCCAACATCACAACCTATGGGAGTCTACTCAACACTATGGGAAGCCGATGATTGGGCAACACGTGGCGGATTAGAGAAAATTGATTGGAACAAAGCTCCATTTTATGCTTATTACAAAGATTTCGACATCGAAGCTTGTCCTGTTCCTGGACCCACTAGTTGTCCATCGAACCCTCAGAATTGGTGGGAAGGTTACGCTTATCAGTCACTTAACGCCGTCGAAGCTAGACGTTACCGTTGGGTTAGAGTAAATCATATGGTTTATGATTATTGTACCGACCGGTCAAGGTATCCTGTCCCACCAATCGAGTGTCATGCTTGAAAATATGTACACAAACGTACGTACAATATGATCATGTTGTTTCTTGTACGATATTTTATTAGTTGTGGGAAGATGTGAATTTGTATTGTCTTTTTATGCAATTGTACACATACGCCAGTACGTGGTGTGTATAAAAATAATTGTTAATCTGTGGTTATTTCAAGAAGAAAATGTTCATTATGAATTATATGTGACCTACGGCATTGATTGTTTCGAAAGCAACTATTTTCATTTTTTTCTGTTACTTATTACCTAAGGCATTCAAATAGTAATCCCATAACAGGTTAAGGATCATATGTTTTGTAAATTTAGTCCATTCCCCAACGTCGAGATTCGAGCTCGTGATCTTGAAACGATTGTGGTACTTTACAACAACGCCAACCTCTTCGATTCGCCAATAAATCCCATGACCATAGAACCTGAGATAAAAGACCTTTTCCGAGTAGACAATGTACATCAGGTTGATCAAAATGAGTGGACGGAGACACTAACTAGTATCCCAAACATGGTTAAAGGAGTGGGATTAGAATATCATGTACGAAAGGCTGTTGAACTTTACTCCTACGACAATAACGGAGAGCTGATTAGTAACTGCGAATATGAAGGAGAATGGTTTACCTTAAAGAGATTGACGGTCCATAGCCATCAAAAGCAATATCCTCAACACAAAGACGTCACTTTCGCTCACTACTGGTAGAGCCAATGTATGAACGACCACCACATTAAGTATATTCTAAGTTTCCGCTGATATTTCCAACATTTTCAGATACCTACTATAATTTGTGTTTAATACAAACATAACTAAGTACATCAACATAACTTACCTTGTGTTGTAATAGATTTATTGGCTTGACTATTTTATCTGATACCTACACTATAATTTTTTTGTCAATTAGAAGAAGGAATAAAAATTATTATATTATTCTAGTATATGATGAGTTATATGCCGGTTGATGTTTTTAAAGGGCTGTTTTATCAAATTTTCAAAATTGATAAACTACTATAAAATGAGTTGAAATATAGAATATCATGTTTCAACTTTCATAAACTTATTCAAACAAAATAAAGTGCTTCAAAAATTATTTTTTAAAGAAAAATATACCGCACTTGTTTAGCTCGGATCAAAATCTAGTATTCATTTCATCCAATATTTGTTTTAGTTAACCTTTGCATAAATATAATATTGCATATTATTATTAGACCATTTTTTATCAATCTAACATTTATGCCAATAATCTACTTCTACTTACTAATAAAAATTGGAGCTATAAACTCATAATGATGTCCACATGGGATTTAAAACAACCAGTAATAACATTACACTTAAAATTATGAAAACTTAGAATAAAAAATAGTTTAGTAGATATGAAAATTATTCCCTAGTTGCCTATTAACAAAATAGCTTAATATTAGTTTAGGAAAGATTCGTTACACATTTACATTTAAAATTAGGAAAATTTTAAATATTTTTCTAAGTCGTTTTAAATTAACTTATATCGATAGGACTTATCGAATTAGTCCGCTAATCTCATTTCCAATTAAATATTTAATTAATATTCAGTATGTACAAGGCCAAACAAATATATATATATATATCCATAGTAACTCTTATGTTGAAAAGACCCATGTCAATCACCTAGTTTTCGCAACACAACGATTTTCAAATCTTCCGATTGAGTGCATTCGGCCATTTCTCTCCGTCATCTTTTTCTCGTTGAACGTCGACAATTGTAATGTGAATAGTTTGGTAAGATTCTACATTCTTTTCGTTGTAGATCGTTATATGTGACTGACTAAGCTAAAATGGGTAGATCTTAATAAAATTGTTGGATCTATGTTTGATTGTGTTCTTCTAATTATCTTTCTCGCAAGCTTCTGTGGAAGAAATAAGCTAATCTCTTAAGTTTTAGACTGATGGACGAACAATTAACATTGAAGTTTTTTAATTGTTGGTTCATTGTTGTGAAATGTATAAATTAATCGATTATGGTGTTTATACAAACTTATACTGAAAATAAATAGGAATTACATCTCTCGATTCAGATGGCCGAAGATGTTGAAACCCCAGCCCGCCGTAAGCCTACAAGCGGTGTATTTCAACAACAACGAAAATATGATAAACAACTATAAATTCTGATAAAGGTGGAAGATATTAATAATTTTTATTTTCTTACCTACAGTCAACGAGATTCTAACACTTTCAGTTGAGAGAACTCTCATACATGTCGAATGGATGATCCTATTCAACAATGCAAACCTTTTCTATCCCCAATTAATCTGATGACAATTCAACCGGAGACAACATGCTTATATCGAGTAGACAATGCATAATTTTTTGCTATTTGGGACGTTGATTGACGAGTAGTGTTAGATTTAAGAAAGATTTAAGCTTGAGAGATTTGAGAGATGAGAGAATTTGAACAAGAGAAAATTGGGGAGAATTATTTCCCAACGTCACTTTTTTCATTGGTGGCTGCAAGGCCTTTTAAAGGATACAAAAGAACCAAGTTTAGACCTAATTAGATACAAGACAAAATAGACAGCCTGTCAAGACTCCATGTCGCCGACACTGTCAACAACACATGTAGTTCAGAATTCTTTTCTGTATATCCATGTCGCCGACACTGTCAACAACACATGTAGTTCAGAATTCTTTTCTGTATATCCATGTCGCCGACACTGTCAACAACACACAAACTCAGGATTTTCTTCCATGATCAATACTCCCCCTCAAGTTCAGACTTTGGAATCACCCTAAAGACTGAACTTGGAATGATCATGGCAACACCTCATTAAAAACCTTGATATGGAAAACCACTTGGGACAAAACCATACCAAGGGAAAAAGAGTATGCTGCACATGAATCAGGGAAGTTCTAATCATGAGTAGGGAGGTCTACAAGTCCTAGTTTGCTAAAGATATGATCGCAAACTTTGAGACTTGCAGCCTTGGTGAAGATGTCTGCTAGCTGATCTTCGCTCTTTGTGTAGCAAGGTAGAACCGTCCCATCTTCAATCTTCTCCCTTACCTTGTGACAATCTATCTCAATGTGTTTAGTCCTTTCATGAAACATAGAGTTGGTAGCAATGTGTATTGCAGCCTGATTGTCACAATGAAAGGTAATGGGACTTGATTGCTCAATGCCAAAGTCCTTGAGTAGAGCCTTCAACCAAGTTAACTCTGTTGTCAGCTTCCTCATAGCCCTATACTCAGCTTCAGCACTTGAACACGAGACCACTTTCTGCTTCTTCGTCTTCCAAGTCACTAAGTTACCTCCAATGAAGGTGCAATAACCGGTTGTGGATCTCCTGTCACTCTTATCACCAGCCCAATCTGCATCACAGTAGCCGACAATCTCAGTGCTATCATTCTTACCCATCCAAATTCCTTGTCCTGTTGAGCCTTTGAGATATCTAAGGATCCTCTCAATCAAACTCCAATGATAAATTGTGGGTGATTGCATATGCTGGCTGACTTGATTCACAGCAAAACATAGGTCTGGTCTAGTGAGAGTTAAATAGATAAGCTTCCCAACCAGTCTTCTATACAAGGAGACATCCTTGAACTTCTCCGCATCTGATTTCTCCCCCTTTCTATTGACTTGGTAGCCATCTTCAAGAGGAGTCTTTGCTATCTTGCAATCATTCATTCTTGTTTCTGTCAGCAAGTCTTTAACATACTTCCTTTGGGACAAAAACAACCCATCATTGAATCTGCATACTTCAATACCCAAGAAATACTTCAACTCTCCAAGGTCTTTGATGTCGAACGAACTTTTGAGAAAAGCCTTTGTGGACTGAATTCCCTCATTATCACTTCCAGTAATGATTAAATCATCCACATAGATAAGAACCACCACCACTCCTAAAGAGCTTTGAAGAGTAAACAATGTGTGATCAGATTGAGACTTCTTGAATCCATAGTCCATGAGTGTATGGCTTAGCTTATGGTACCATGCCCTTGGTGATTGCTTCAAACCATAGATTGCTCTCCTTAGTCTCAATGCTTCACCAGATTTACACAAATGCTCTAGTCCCGGTGGTGGAGTCATGTACACTTCCTCTTCAAGCTCTCCTTGTAAAAAGGCATTCTTAACATCCATTTGCCATAGGTTCCATGAAAGGTTTGTGGCCAAGGACAGTGTAACTCTTACTGTATGGAGTTTAGCTACTGGTGCAAAGGTATCAGTGTAGTCTTCTCCATATGTTTGCGTGAACCCTCTTGCAACCAACCTTGCCTTGTACCTTTCAATGTCTCCATTGCTCTTATACTTGATTGTGAAGACCCATTTTGAGCTGACAGTCTTCTTTCCCTTTGGCAGCTTCTCCACATTCCAAGTGTGATTCTTTTCCATAGCTCCCTTCTCATCAATCACAGCATCCATCCACTCCTTGGTGTCTTTAGCCTCTTCATAGGTTTTAGGAACATGATTCATCTCTATCTTCCCAAGAAAAGCGCAATGACTTGATGGCAACAAGTCAATAGAACACACGGACTGGTTGGGATGAGCAACAGCCTGATTGTTGAAGTAGAACTTCTTGTTGATGTAGCTTGATAGATCCGTCTTTTCTCTAGTACTTCTTCTGAGTTGTTGGACCGGTTGAGTAGCTTCCTCTACACCCATCTCTTCTTCTTCATGATGAATAATCTCCTCATCATTCATATTCAAGTTGTCTTGATCTTGATTCTGAGGTAGAACTTCCTCTTGAGTTTGAGTGGGTTCTTGATTAGCTGTCAACTGTTCTTCTTCTTGCAACTCTTCTTGATGACTTCTCGTTTTTGTTTCCCCTTGTCTTGGTACTTTAGTAGGATCATTTCCCAAATGATTCAAGAGAAACCTCAGACTTGTAGCAAGGTCAGACGGTGATCTTGAAAGATCCTTCAATCCTTCCCAATCCCTTTTCTCATAGTACCCTTGCCCCTCAATGAACTTGACATCTCTTGACACATATGTGCGGTTGTTGCTTGGATCAAAACACTTATAACCCTTCTGAGTTGTAGAGTATCCCAGGAACATACACTTTGTGCTCTTAGCCTCTAGCTTATTTCTTTGATCACCTGAAATATGTACAAAACACACACACCCAAACACACGTAAGTGTTCAATAAAGGGTTGAGTTTTGTTCAGAACCTCAAATGGTGAGATGTCTTGGAGAACTTTCGTTGGAATCCTATTGATGAGATAACAAGCTGCTAAGACTGCATCTCCCCAAAATCTTTTAGGCACATTGGTATAGAACATCATGGACCTAGCCACTTCCATGAGATGTCTGTTCTTTCTCTCAGCCACTCCATTTTGTTGAGGTGTATGTGGACAACTTGTTTGATGTAGGATTCCATGTTTGTTCAGATTAGCCTTGAATCTTTGACTTGTGTACTCTCCCCCATTGTCTGATCTAAACACTTTGATCCTTGCATTAAACTGATTAGTAATGTAGTTTTGAAAATGAATGAAAGCTTCATAAACTCTATCTTTCGATGGGAGCAAGGTGACCCAAGTATATTTTGACTTTTCATCTATAAATGTCACAAAATACTTGTTCCCATCTCTAGACTGGCAAGGTGAAGTCCAAACATCAGAATGCACTAGATCAAAGCAGCTTTCATAGATAGTGGTAGATTTAGGGAAGACTGTTCTGCAGTGTTTGCCAAGAATACAAGCTTCACAAGTCGAATGATCAAAAGTAGCGTTAGGCAACATCAAGTTCAGAGCTCTAGCATGAGGATGTCCAAGTCTAGCATGCCACAAACTATTTTGATTAACTGGAAAACAGGAATTGAAAGCTAAGGAACCCAAATTGCTTGGAGAGGTGTTTTCAATGAGATAAAGTTCATCTTGTGTTCCACCTCTGCCAAGTACCCTTCCATTCTTAATATCCTGAAAGCACACCTCATTAGGTCCAAAGATAACATTGCAGTCCAAGTCTTTAGTAATCCTTTTAACTGATAGCAGATTGGATTTAAACTTAGGCACAAAGAAGGCATCACTATCCTTGTTAAACAGTCTTAACTTTCCTGTCCCTTCAATGGGAATACCTTGACCATCAGCAATAGTTACTCTTCCTAGGGCAGGTTTGATGTCTTTTAACAACTTAGCATTACTAATCATGTGGTGAGATGCTCCTGAATCTACTACCAAGTTCTGATCAGTTTTAGCAAGTAGTTTATGAGACAATAAGGTGATACCAGAGAGTTTGGAGGCATAAGCCTTGATGAGGTCCTCCAAATCACTCCTTCTCACATAATCAGTGTTGGTGAAGAGTGCAAGCTTTCCTCCTTGAGAGGATGAAGTCGTCTGCTCATTCACATTCTCTTGAGAGATGTTGGCACTTGAGTCTTTGAACTTGGATGGCTTGAGATAAGGGTGAAGGGCCCAACACTTGTCCTTCGCATGTCCTTTCTTCTTGCAATGGTCACAGAAGACACCCTTCCTTTCCTCTTGCTTGAACACGCTCTTGTTGGCAGTGACAAGGTCCCCTTTTCCTCTAAACAATCCAATGTTTCCCTGCTCCTTTTGGATTCTTGAACACACCTCTTCAAAGTCAGGGAGTGTAGTCTCCCTTAAGATAGACTTGATAACATCATTGTAGACCGGATTCAGATTGAGGAGGAGACCAAAGATCTTGTCTTGCTCCTTCCTTTCATTGAGAACCTTTGGGTCCATGGTGCTTGGCCTTAACATGTCAAGCTCAGACCAAGCAGATGAGAACTTTCCAAGATACTTGGTGAACTCACAATCCTCTTGGTGAAGGTCACTGATTTTCATCTTCACTTCATACACACGGCTGAGGTTAGAGGCATCACCATACACCTTCTTCAGAGTGTCCCAAAGTGATTTAGCAGTTTCACAATATGAGTAAGCTTCAAGGATGGAAGGATCTAGTGAGTTTTGAAGAAAACCCAGAACTGATTGGTCTTCTTGAAACCACCTTGCCTCCTCTTTCTTTGTTGCCTCATCTTTCTTCTCCTTTGGATCTTCATCAGGCGGTGTCTTGTCCTCAAGAATATGCTCCCAAAGTCCTCTGCCACAAATTGCGGTCTTGGTTGTTCTCTGCCATGTCCTGTAGTTTAAACCCTTGAGAACCACCGGAATGACAGTAGGCTTGAGGCTTGAGTTTACTTGGACAGTGTCTTCCATTGATGAAGCTTGAAGGTTTCAGAAAAGAGAAACAATTTGAAGAGCAGAGATGAAGAGAAAAACACAGATTTAGAACTAAGAATGAGTAGAATCAGTAAGAGAATAGAGAGAATCAAAGAACAATAACTCTATTGCTCTGATACCATGTTAGATTTAAGAAAGATTTAAGCTTGAGAGATTTGAGAGATGAGAGAATTTGAACAAGAGAAAATTGGGGAGAATTATTTCCCAACGTCACTTTTTTCATTGGTGGCTGCAAGGCCTTTTAAAGGATACAAAAGAACCAAGTTTAGACCTAATTAGATACAAGACAAAATAGACAGCCTGTCAAGACTCCATGTCGCCGACACTGTCAACAACACATGTAGTTCAGAATTCTTTTCTGTATATCCATGTCGCCGACACTGTCAACAACACATGTAGTTCAGAATTCTTTTCTGTATATCCATGTCACCGACACTGTCAACAACACACAAACTCAGGATTTTCTTCCATGATCAATAAGTAGCATCGATAAATAAATTGAGAGAACATTGATAAAAAGATTTACAGATGCATATATTTCGAATTCAGTAGTCCACAAGTTATAGATTTGAAACTGAAAGTGATGTTTTTGTTGTTTGTTACAAATGAACTATTGAGGAATGGATGGCACGTTGCTAGAGCCAATGGAGTCGTGCAACCCCCACGCCAAGCATGCAGAGTTTAATCCCTTAAAACATCTGGTTATAAATTTCAAATGGCTAGAAGCGTGAAATTTAATTACTATTTTCTTGCTCTTGAAGTTACAAACTTACAATTTACCATTTGTTTTTGATAAGCCGCAAAAATAAACACGAACCGGATTAGGTGACGAGGAGATCGGGTTTCTTTGTCATTGTTGAAGAATGACTCTTTGCTCAGATTGCCGGATGAAACCACTTTCTAGTTCCATTTTAGCAAGCTCTATCCTTTTTCGATTTCACTTTTCGCCGTGTTCTTGGTCTTCAGTCTCCGACTTTCAAGAATTTATTGCTATTTAGGATATAATGCTACTAAACAATAGATTTAATAATACCGATTGACTTTGTTTCCATGTTTTTTTTTTAATTTTTTTTGCCATGAGACTAATTATTAGGTTCTGCATTTGAAAATTTAATTTGTAATCTTAAACTTCATTTTACAATGATATCGACAATTTCACTAAATTAAAATGAAATTAAAATCTATATAAATTTAATTTGTAATCTTAAACTTCATTTTACAATAATATATAAAATGAAATTAAAATCTATATAAATGTTAACAGGATTGTTGCACGAAGGAGATATTATTGGTTTGGCCATATGGTCCCATTTCCAACAAAGGCGTCAGATTTGCATTAAACCTTAAGAAGAAAATTGTCTAATCAAGTTCAGAACTTGTTGAAATAATGTGTAACTCATTGAGAAATGCCAAGAAAACCAGTCAAAATTAATGGGAGTTGATGTCATATCTAATACTTCAACTTTAGGACCGAACTAGTTCTCATTTACCTATTTCCTAACGAGTAACACAAGGTGTATGAAGTCACAGTTCATACGTATATGTGCCAAATTTATCTGCATTTTGTATATTGTATAAGGCCAAAGATAAACTCACTTGGTGAAAGAAGTGGTAGTACTCTCTCGCCACTCAGATTCGAATCTTTCTGATCACCAAAAAATTAAATTGAAAGCATCGCCGGTTTCCAGCAAAAACACATGCGGCCGCCACATAAAATGGATGCATCACGCTAATCTGGACCTATCTTGATAGAGTCCGGATACCCTAGATTATCAAAAAAAAGAAAACAAAGATAAACTCACTTGCTACCACCACTTAGTATTATTATTTTATTTTGAGGGTTTTGATTGGTTGGAAGATGATAAGTTATTTTGTTTAAAGTTTATGACTTCTGAGATTTTAAACATAGGGTGATTAAGCCACCGACAGTACTACAGCTGGAGAAGGAAGGCTTGTGGCCATGGATAAAAAGCCAAATAATAGCATTCAAAAAACTTGTTATTATTGCATATAATTTGATAGCTAAGTGAAAGAGTTATTGCTTGAATCATTGATGGTGATTGATAGATCAGCTTTGGAATTGAGTGGCCAGAAGGAAAAAAATGATGGTACATTCACATTTGAAAGCTACATGAGTTGTTTCTTAAACAGTAGATGAGAAAATAGTAAAAATGAAGTTTTGTCCTCACTACTCATCAGTCATTGTACTAAACCTCTTTGTATCATGTTTCATTAGAGCATATTCAAAACAGCTAAGAGGATGGTTTGTCTAAACTGTTTTGTTCATATTGTTGAGTTTGACTGCGACTGGGTCTGAACAGTAAGGGAAGTTCCCAAATAGAAAACATCAAATGACATACAATAAATTGAATCATATATAAGCTTTAGAGCATAAGACTTGTGTGTTATTGCTATACAATAAAAGTCTTATTGCTTTAGAGCATAAGACTTTAGAGCATAAGCTTTAGAGCAAATGACATACAATAAATTGTTAAGGATATATGAGAATATATAAGTCAAAGATTATACATCAGAACCATGTTTATTGATCCAAGTAGAGTAGTCTAAATAAGGTATGTTGGCTATTTTAAAGTGGAATTCGGTTCAAGATGAAACGGAGGAAACATCATTTTGGGGAATCTGTTAAAATCTTATATCAGAAGTTTAAAAGGACCAATACTAATATATAAATGACATGAACTAATATATTCATGAGATCTTTATCTTTATGGCTAATTGTAGGTCTGGGCATTTGGGTATTCGGTTCGGTTCTGGGTAGGAACCGATCGGTTCCGGTTCTTTCGGTTCTGAAGTTTAAGATCCAATGGTTACATTTTAATTTTCGGTTCGGATCCGGTTCGGTTCCTGTCGGTTCCGGTTCGGTTCGGTTTCAAAATTGAGGAACCGTAAAATACTCGAATTTTTCGGATATTAAACGGTTCCAGATATTTTTTACCCAAAATCGATAAAAATACCCAAAATTTTCGGGTATTAAACGGTTCCGGATATTTTTTACCGGAAATCAACAAAAATACCCGAAATAACTGTTAAATACCCGAAATCAACAAAAAAATCTGGATATTTGATATCCAAAATAGCAATTTTATACCCGGAATGTGAAATAATATCCAAAATGACAAAATACTCGAAACCAATAACCGAAATGTCAATAAAATATCCGAAAACCTATAAACTACATGAAATATCAACATATCCTAATACTATATATGTAAGTGTAAATATTTTTTCGGGTATTCGGTTCCTCAATTCGGTTCCGATTATTACCCGAAACCGAACCGATATCCATGGATCCTAAGTACAAGATCCAATAGGTACTTTGGCCGGATCCGGAACCGGAATCGAACCGAAATTTTTGGTCGGTTCCGGTTCGGTTCTTCGGTTCCGGTTATTTTACCCAGGCCTAGCTAATTGATTTTGAGTTAAGATTTCCCAAATTTACCATATGTGAGAGATGTTTAAGGTTTAAGGTTTCTAATGGTCTTGTTGTGATATTATTACGATGAAAGATCCAAGTGCACTGGGCCGAGAAGCCCAATATATGATGTATCTTGTATAGGGCCCAGTTAGTTCTCTCTATATCCTATCTTCGACTATCACTATCTTAAGCTCACCAGTGTGACACTATTGACTGAAATTTCACCTTTGGGGAAGTTGCAATCTTGTAGTTGTTGAGAGAAACCTTGAAAGCCGAGAGAAATGGCGACCCATTTCCGCTTGCTTCTGATCATCTCTTTCGTCTCCGTCATCGTCTTCTCCACTTTATCGTCTCCGTCAGTCGGATCACCACTGTCTTCTTCTAAGTTATTAAAGCGTTTCCCCCGCCACACTTCCCAGAACCGAACCAGAATCCAGCCGTTCCAGCGAGATCAAAACGAGTACCAATACGAGACTAAGTTCTTCTCCCAGCAGCTTGACCACTTCAGCTTCGCCGATCTTCCGAAATTCCCGCAGCGTTACTTGATCAATTCCGATCACTGGATTGGTCCATCTGCACTCGGACCTATCTTCCTCTACTGCGGCAACGAAGGCGATATTGAATGGTTTGCTACAAACTCTGGATTCATTTGGGAGATCGCTCCTAAGTTTGGTGCCTTGCTTGTTTTCCCTGAGGTTCGGTTATGTTCTTATGATAGAGCCAAAAGGAATTCGATACTGATTTTAGGGATTTTGGTGTAGCATAGGTATTATGGAGAATCAATGCCTTATGGAAGCAAAGAAGAAGCTTACAAGAACGAAACCACATTATCTTATCTCACAACTGAGCAAGCTCTTGCAGATTTTGCTGTTTTTGTCACTGATTTGAAACGGAATTTGTCTGCTGAAGGATGTCCAGTTGTGTTGTTTGGAGGATCATATGGTGGAAGTAAGTATGATTATTTTGTGTTGGTGGAATGAGATTGTTTTGGGAGTGAATTTATTGTGTTATTGATGCAATGCAACAGTGTTAGCAGCATGGATGAGGCTAAAGTATCCTCACATTGCAATTGGAGCATTAGCTTCATCAGCTCCAATTCTTCAGTTTGAAGATCTTGTACCTCATCAGACGTTTTATGACATTGTATCAAATGATTTCAAGGTGTAGTGTTATTAGCTTTCTTAGTTGATTGATTTTCTCTAGTTCTTATTGTGTGAATTTTTGGCTAGCGTGAGAGTATTAGCTGCTTCAACACCATAAAGAACTCGTGGGATGCAATCATAACAGAGGGTCAGAAGGAGAATGGTCTTCAGAAGTTGGCGAAAACTTTTCACTTTTGTCGGTAAGCAAGAAAACTGGAGTTGGTTTGTTGTTGTCTATATTGTATTTGAGCTAAATTTGAGTGTTTGGCTCTGTTTTTCAGGGTGTTGAACAGTACTGATGACCTTTCAGACTGGCTGGAGTCTGCTTATAGTTATTTGGCTATGGTGGACTATCCGTATCCCGCTAACTTTATGATGCCTTTGCCTGGACATCCCATTAAGGAGGTATTATTTTGGAAGTAACACTTTATGATATTTCCCCCAAATCATATAATAGTTCAGAGAAAGTCTATGTGCATCGCCATCTTTACACTCTCTTGTTGCATCCGTCTATTGTTCAACCACGTCCTTGGAAGTCCCGATCACAATTTACTCAATAGGATTTATCTTTCTGTAGGTCTGCAGAAAAATAGATGGTGCTAGTAGTGATGCAAGCATCCTAGAACGCATATATGCAGGAATAAATGTGTACTACAACTATACTGGGAGTGTTGACTGCTTTGAGTTGGACAATGACCCTCATGGTTTAGATGGGTGGAACTGGCAGGTCTGAAAAAAAACTGCTATATTTATCTTCCTTTTCCAGGAAAATTATATTTAATATGCTTATACATTTTATTTACAATAGGCGTGCACGGAGATGGTAATGCCCATGTCTAGCAGCCAAGAAAACAGCATGTTTCCATCTTATGATTTCAATTACTCTTCATATAAAGAGGAATGCTGGAATACATTCCGAGTCAATCCAAGGCCTAGATGGGTCACAACAGAGCTCGGTGGGCATGTAAGACTTTATTTTTGATAACTCGAGATTCTTTCGATGGCCTTAATCTGAATCTTTACTCTCTCTATGTAAAAGGACATAGAGACCACGTTGAAGTCGTTTGGTAGCAATATCATTTTCTCTAATGGTCTGTTAGATCCTTGGAGTGGTGGCAGGTATGAACATTAATCCCTTTACTCAGATCCAGGGAGTTATTTTTTCGAAACGAATCTCGTAATCGTGATGAGCTTGACTTGTAAAATGCAGTGTTCTGAAGAACTTATCTGATACCATTGTTGCTCTTGTCACCAAAGAAGGTATAACTAATAGCTTCAACATTATCTCTCGCCTTAACTTATCTGTTCTTTCATTCACATTAACTTTAACCTTTTGATCATAATCGATACTATGAATCGCATAAATCCACTATTCAAATCAATTTATCATCATCATAATCCTTCTCTTTTAGACTCTCAACAAACTATTGATAATGGTTGATGTTCTTTCTCAGGTGGGCATCATTTGGATCTACGACCTTCAACTCCAGAAGACCCGAAATGGCTTCTGGAGCAGCGAGAAGCCGAGATAAGGTTGATCCAAGGGTGGATCAGAACTTACCGACTAGAAAAAGAAGCTCAATTGTTAAAACGTTCTTGGTAAGAGAACAATATAACACATCTGGTAAGAGTACGTTATCTGTTAAAACGTTCTTGGTTAAGATAACAATGTAAAGAATCTTCTCAGTTCATGTAGGCCCACGAAACTCAGAATCTGCACACTCTGTAACACATCTTGTTTGAATAAATCCATGTAAGCTCTCAACGTTCACTAGTCTATTGTATTTGCTTGACTTTTTAGGAGTTTGTTTCAGTTCTTCGGGTTGGGTTTGGTTAGTTCGGTTCTTTGGTTAGTTTGAGTTTTCAAAAAAATTCTGAATTAACCGAATTAAAATTCCATTTGGCGATGTTAATTTCGGTTATCAAATTCTAAACTGAAATTAAATTTATTTTTTTTTGGGAGAAAATTGGATTAAATTCAAATATTTTCGGTTAGTTTGGATTCGATCCAAAAATTTTAGTTATAACGGGGTTATTAAAAAAATCGTTTATCCAATTAATTTATTGACCTGAACCGAATAATAACCAAATTTATATTTCAAACTTACTGAAGTAACCAAATCAAGCTAACCGAACCAAATCGGATAGTTAGGTTCAGTTAGGTCTAATTTGTTATATCATTAAACCTAAAAGATTAAGGAAAGTGTTTGACCAAAACAATTTTGTTTTGGGTTATAAAAGAAGACTGATGGGCTGGTATACACAAAAACACAACTGTCAACATAGTAAAGAAGATCTTAAAGAATCAAAATTTGTCAATATTTAAATTTCAACTACATTATACTACTTATCTTTTAAGTGAAGACAGAGAGAATTAAACATTTAATGATTAGAGTGAATTAAGTAAATCTAAATCATAGTAATTAATACATAGTCTTGAAAAGAGACGAAGATTTTAATTACCATATTTAATCACATCTTTTAAACTCCACTGAAAATTTTGATTTTAGCCGCTTAAAACGAATATATTTGAAGGCCTTAAAAACGCTGTCGCTGATACTTTTGACTATTCAGATAAAAAAACCTTTTGACTAGCGACGCAGTCTCAGAGCAGAACTCTTCTTTGTTGTGTGACAACGAAAGGGAACTTATAGCGGTGATTCTGATCTCGAAGATCGGAGGAATTCAAGTGCTCGATTGATAGTGGCGATGACGACTTCTAGTTCGGAGCGACTCACGATAACGCCGGCTAGTGCCAGATTGGCGATTACTCCTGGCTCTAGGGTTTTAAAAAGCCCTTTAAGTGAAGAAGTCATGTGGAAACGACTCAAGGAAGCTGGGTTTGATGAACAATCGATTAAGAAGAGGGATAAAGCGGCTTTAATCGCTTACATCGCTAAGCTAGAATCTGAGGTTTGCTTTTTGATTCTTCGTGAATTACTGGGATTAGCTTGTGCCCTAAATGTTCAGTTCTAAGTTCATATGAATTTATATTTCCCGGGGAAGTATGGAGGAATTACACGACCGTTCATTTTTTTGTGAATGCTGAGAATTTATGGGATGGAATTTGTTTGCTGGAGTTATTGCTTTGCTTTTGGAAGTTTTAAAGTCTCGATTTTGTTTCTCTTTTAAGCTTGATTGTTTGAGATTGTTATATTGGTCAGTCTATTGAGATTGCTGCTCTGATCGTAATTTGGATGTAGGTCTATGATTACCAACACAACATGGGTCTTCTAATTTTGGAGAAAGACGAATTATTGTCTAAGTATGAGGAGGTCAAGGCCTCTGTGGATGAAGCTGACCTAGCACATAGGCGAGATCAATCTGCATATGTTTCTGCCTTAGCTGAAGCGAAGAAACGAGAAGAGAGTTTGAAGAAGGATGTTGGGATTGCAAAAGAATGTATTTCTAGTGTAAGACCTTAACTTTTGAGAGTGAGCAAAAAAAATGGTTCTTCCACTCTTTTTTATTGATTTTATTTTGTTATTTTTGTCCTCAGCTAGAGAAGACATTGCATGCGATTCGTGCAGAATGTGCGGAGACTAAAGTTTCTGCTGGGAGTAAAATGTCTGAAGCTCATTCTATGATTGAGGATGCTCTGAAGAAACTTGCAGATGCTGAAGCAAAGATGCGCGCAGCTGAAGCTTTACAAGCAGAAGCTAACCGGTATCACCGTATTGCAGAGAGAAAATTGAAGGAAGTTGAAAGTCGTGAAGATGATCTTGTTCGGCGTCTTGCATCTTTCAAGTCTGAGTAAGTTTTCCGTCTCTGTTAACTGGACTACTTGACTTTGTATAATTAAGGTGTGGTATTAAACTGTTGTGTTGATTCCACGATTTAGGTCTGAAACGAGAGAGAGCGAGATTGCTATTGAGCGACAGACTTTAAGTGAGAGGCGAAAGAGCTTGCAGCGAGAGCATGAAAGTTTATTGGATGCACAAGCTTCACTAAATCAGCGAGAAGATCACATTTTTAGTGGATCCCAAGAACTAGCTGAGCTTGAAAAGAGGTTAGAGTCTGCAAAGACCACATTTGAGGAGGAACGTAGAGCCGTGGAGGACAAAAAGTCCAATTTGGAGATCGAATTAGCTTCACTTGCTAAAAGAGAAGAGGTTTGCATACACAGAAGTATCTGGTTTTGCTTAACGCAACCAAAAAACTCATAGGATACATAATGGTATTGTTTCATGTTTTATTTCCTTGCAATAACAGGCTGTCTCTGAAAGGGAATCTTCACTACTTAAGAAAGAGCAAGAGCTGCTTGTTGCTGAAGAAAAAATTGCCAGCAAAGAATCTGTGAGTTAACTTGTTCAGTCCAGCAAACCTGCTAGTTATCATTCATACTTGTAGTTTTGGGCTTGTTGTTTGCAAGAGTTTAATAACTTTCAAACAATCAATACAGGAACTGGTTCAGAAGGTCTTAGCGAATCAAGAGGTTATTCTGAAGAAAAGAAAATCCGATGTGGAAGCTGAGTTGGAAAGTAAGTGTAAATTGGTGGAAGATGAACTCGAGACCAAGAGACGGGCTTGGGAACTAAGAGAGGTTGATATCAGGCAGAGGGAAGACCTAGTTGGTGAAAAGGAACATGACTTAGAAGTTCAATCGAGGGCATTAGCAGAGAAAGAAAAGGATATAACGGAGAGGTCTTATAATCTTGACGAGAAAGAGAAGCATTTGAATGCTATAGAGAAAGATATCAACCGTAAAACAACTCTGCTGGAGAATGAGAAGGAACGGCTTAGAAAATTAGACTTAGATCTGCAGCAGTCTCTGAAGTCATTAGAAGACAAGAGAAAACGTGTTGACAGTGCAACGGAAAAACTTGAAGCCCTGAAGAGTGAGACTAGCGAATTATCCATTCTGGAGATTAATCTCAAGGAGGAGCTAGATGATCTGAGGGGTCAAAAGCTTGAACTCCTGGCTGAAGCAGATAGATTGAAGGTGGAGAAAGCTAAATTTGAAGCTGAGTGGGAACACATTGATGTAAAAAGGGAAGAGTTAAGAAAAGAAGCGGAGTATATTACTCGTCAAAGGGAGGCTTTCTCAATGTATCTCAAGGACGAGCGTGATAACATTAGGGAGGAAAGAGATGCATTGAGAAATCAGCACAAAAATGATGTGGAGGCGTTAAATCGAGAGCGTGAAGAATTCATGAATAAAATGGTGGAGGAACATACAGAGTGGCTTAGCAAGATACAGCGTGAACGAGCTGACTTCTTGTTGGGTATTGAGATGCAGAAAAGAGACTTGGAGTATTGCATTGAAAACAAACGAGAAGAACTGGATAATTCTTCGAGGGAGAGAGAGAAGGCTTTTGAGCAAGGGAAGAAGTTGGAAGAGGAGCGTATACAAACCCTCAAGGAATCAGCAGAGAAAGAATTAGAACATATCCAAGTAGAACTAAAGAGGTTGGATGCCGAGAGGCTGGAGATCAAATTGGACCGTGAAAGGAGGGAGAGAGAGTGGGCTGAGTTGAAGGATTCGGTTGACGAGCTAAAGATTCAAAGAGAGAAACTAGAGAAGCAAAGGCATATGCTTCGATCTGAAAGAGAAGAAATCCGACATGAGGTTGAAGAACTGAAGAAGTTAGAGAATCTGAAAGTTACATTAGACGATATATCCATGGCTAAAATGCAACTGTCTAATTTAGAGCGTACCTGGGAAAAGGTTTCTGCTTTGAAGCAGAAGCTTGTTACTCGGGATGATGAACTAGACTTGCAAAATGGAGTCAGCACTGTGAGTAATAGCGAAGATGGCTATAACGGCTCAAGCCCTTCATCCGCCACTCCATTTTCATGGATAAAACGATACACTACTAATCTTATATTCAAGACTTCTCCAGAGCCATCGCTTCCAATGCATCATCATGAAGAAGGAAGATTGCCTTCAGAAAAGTTGAAGTTAGATTCGTCGAAAAGAGAAGAAAAGGCTTACACCGAGGGGCTGTCTATTGCAGTTAAAAGACTTGAAGCCGGTGTTAAAAGAAAAGGTAACGCATCTGGAAATGACACTAGTGAACCAAGCAGTAACAAGAAGATGAAACATGATATTACTTCTGATGAAGCTGAACCCGAGAGGTAAAAATCTGATCTCCCAATAACAAATTTTATGCATTTTGTTCTTGTTATTAAAGCTTAATCATGCATCTTCAATTTTGTTAGTGTAATTTCAAGCCCTCAAAATGTGCCGGAGGACAAACATGAACTGCCAACAAGCCAGACCGAGACACCAAGTGGTATGGTAGTCATTAGTGAAACCGTGAAGATCACAAAAGTAACGTGTGAGACAGAGGTCATCAACACAGTGACAAACATTGACTGCTCAGAAAATCCTTCTGTGTCAGGAACAAAGATGGTACAAGATAGTGATTACAATCAGGTAGGTTTCACACACCCTCTGGAAAGCAAAATGTTTCTCATTACTTTTTTCAGCAAACTTCATAACGAATGAATACTCTCTTGTCTTTTGCTGTAGACCGAGATAAACGTTTCTGAAACAGTGACTCAGAAAGAAGCTGAATCTGATAAGAGAGAGGAGAAAGATTCTGACGATGGTGGCATTGTAACATGAGTTAGCTTTGATGAAGCAGGCAACAGAAGATATATGCATATAAGGTACGACTCGGTTTTCACCAAAATAACCCCCACAGTTGAGAGAATGCCTCAAATTCACTAACAAGAGTTATTGTTTATTGTTTCTTGTTGATTTGATGCAGAAACTCTATGGATTCTTTTGGTTTGTTATTAGATAAGATTTGAGTATGTAAATGGATTTGATTGGTTTTAATAGTTTATCTCTCGATGTGGTAACTCAGAGAGTCAGTGTTCTTCTTTCTTTTGAGACGATATCAAGCAAGAGTGTGGTAGGTGAAGAGAGCCATTGGTTTGTCGTGTGTTGCATTGTGTGTATGAGAATATGATTTGTCGGTTTCAAGACGCTGAAAGTTGAAATCAGTTTCGAGTTTTTATTTGTTTGGTCTTCTGCTGATGAGACCGTCTCGGCCCAGCTTAGAGGGTTACTTTCTATCCTAGCCCAGAATTTCATAGGCCTAAAGTCAAATTGAATATGCAGAAAAGGGCACAGATCGTTTGGTATATACAAGATTGGTCTTGACTTTTTGGTATAAAAATGGCGCTGGTCTTTTGCTATTTACAAAAAAACTAGGGCCTATTGGTAACACCTTAAGCCCTTTGATGACCAATCACAAAAACCGTTAGTAAAATCGATACTAATTTTTATTTTTATATTTTATATCGTTTTTTCTAACCGTTTATTTTTATCTATTTGCATTATTCTCTAATCACTTCCGCTTATTGCTAAAATTATCATTCCGCTTTTATTCACCCAATAAGATTTTAGAGCTTTCCGTAGTTTCTAAAATGCCCCAGACCTTTTTGTATTTTTCAATACATTACGTGAAGTGAATCTGTTACCTCGTGATCAATAATCTCGTTCTACAAAAATAAATGATTTAGGACAAGAAGAGGCTGCTGCTGTGCTGGAGCAGTCAGTCAGCGACTCAAAAGACACTTGACGACAGTCACACGGGTAGAAGAAGAAGATCATCACCACAATTTCAAACTCTTACACCAACTTTGGCATTACTTACAAAAGCCAAATTAGGTTTAAAAACAAAAATAAAAAACCTTTTTGGTTTTCTTTTTTTTTCCATTTAATTTTGAAAAAGCTAATTGAAACAAAATTTTCCGACAATATCTGTTAGGGAATCTTACGGAGAGGATATATGACTTTGGAGCTGTCTCAAAACAACTATACACTATCTTGACAAGGCCTGCAAATGGATTTGAGCGAGGATAACATGAACTGGACTAATTGAGTTAAAGCCAAACGACGAACATATCAATATATATATATATATATATATAAGATAGCATATGATATTTATGTGTAAGTGCAGAAGAATATTAGAATTTCATGCTTCTAAGGTTTTAAGTGATTCTTGAACTTATAAAATTATATTTTTTTCGTCTTTTTAAACTTAAGCATGATTTGAGTTCAGAGTCTTGTTTGACTATATATAGTTCACAAAAAGATATCTCTCATCAGTTTTCTAAGTCTGAAAACTACAATCTCCGTTTCTTCCGCAAATTTTTGGGATGACCAAATGGAACATGTATGACAGGTAGATCAAAACCTGAGTGTGGTACATTTAGATCACATCTCTTTATCACTACACCAAACACACTTGGTTTCTTATCACTATTTTTTTGGAGTTGTACTGTGAAATGTATGAAGAATGATGTGGTTAATGGTTAAGTGCTAACATCAGAAAGCTATGGCTTAAGAATGGAAACAAATTGCGTGTGAAATGGGTGAAGAAATCGGCACTGATTTGTGGGGTTTTCGCTTAATGTGAGACAGCTTAATTCTACTTTGCCATGTTGACATTTATTTATTATACTAATTAAGTATTATATAAAATATAATCTAAACCCAACTATCTTTGTCCTTTGACCGACAGATTTCCCTCCTATCTTGGTTCAAATCCTTCAAACTACTAATTTCTGAAATCAATCTCCAGATAATCCAATAGTGTTTCATGAGATTTTTTTCCTCTGAAATTTATTTGAGAGTATAATTTGTAAATGCTATATACATACTTGCGGAAGAACTTATTAACATCATTTACCAAGCTTCTAGCTACAAGAGTGTAGACATTGAACTTTATGGAAAAGGATGTCATGATTATCTCATGATTACGATATAATAACATGTTTAATGGAGTATATTAAACTTTTTTTCAGATTAGTCAGTCATTAGAGTGTATACTTGTCACGAGAGTCATATCAAAGAAGCAGAACTCACTCTCTTTTAAAAAAAAATCTTTATGATACTTCCAAATAGTTAATGGATCCAAAAAAGTATGAGAAAGATAAAATCATAAAATCATAGAAGAGAGAAAGAAGCCTTGAGATATATATATTGCAGTGACCTTCCTCTTCTTTACCTTTACCTTTTGTTTGACAATTATTTTTCTCCTCTTTTCACTTTTTTCTAAAGTTGTTTGTTTAACAAATAATTCAATTTGCAGTCAATCTTGTATGGTTAACAATATTTTCCACTGAAAAAAACAATATTTTCCACACATTTTTTTGTTGTTATTATTCAAAAATCAAGACACTAAAAAGAACTCTAGGCTTTATTGAGCAAAAAGAAGATAATGAATTAGCGTAAATAAACACACATATATAAATATATATATTAAACGTTTTGAAGTCTTCAATCTTAATCATATTGCATGATGTTTAAACAGCCAAGCGGATTTTTTTGCAAAAGAAATATGGATATAGAATATTCTTTTTTCTAAATAAGCCAGACAATTTCAATAAAAAAAAGTTTCACAGGATAAAATTCTCATCGGACAAAACACGGTAAAAATTTGTTTAATTGATTAAAAAGATAAAAAAAAAATGTCAACAAAACTCTTTCAATTAAGTAGAGTTTGGTTGGTTGCTTGGTTCTCCGGTGAAAATACAATAACTGATTGGTTATGAATGTCATGTATGCATGGGAAATTCACAATGACATAATAAAATCTCAATAGTATAATTATTTTAGGATTTTATTTTTTTATGGGGAAATTGGCAGAGAAGGGATGGCCTACGCTGCAAGACCAATTCATGTTTCCTACTAGTGTTGTTGAATTCTGAATACTGCTTTTTTCGTTTTTTATCACCCTTTCAAACTTTTTTTTTTTTTGAAAAAAGGCTTAACCCTTTCAAACTTTATTTAACTTTTCCATAAATAAAGATATTTTATCCATGACGATACATATTTTATTCCACAAAAACATATAAACAGTGAATAATAATACCTCAATAATTTGAAGACTTTACTTTTTTCCAAGTGCTTTGACTTTTAACCCTTTATTAACCATCATAAGTCAAGTCAAATTTTGTTGTTTTCCTCTAGAAGCCTTTGGCTAATTTAAACTTGAAAATGAACCAATTTAAAGTCACAGCTCAATGCTTATTTATTTGTTTATGAGTTCCATATTATTAAGAGGCTATTCACGATGTTAATGACGTATATTCAATCGTATTTCACTTGTTTTGCAAGATACTAAATTATTATAAACAATACACCCAAATTGACATATATATTCATTTTATACATGAAAGATTAAGAGGGGAAAAAATAATCTTAACCATATACGTTTATACAACAACGTCCAAAGATTGTGACGCCACTTAGTAATAGGTTGTGGGTTTTCTTGTTCCTTAATCTCAGCTGCCGTGGAAAAATAAGTGTAACTAGTATATTACTACTATTAAATAATAAATGCTAAACTTATAACATACCTATCAAAATTTTGAATAAATTTTGATTTTGGGTCCATGAGACAGGCGTCATTAGGTAGTGCTGCATGATCTAATCTATTAAAACAGGAAGGTTTGCCATGGTACATAAATGTTGTTCCCGGAATTTGCCCTTGATATTATTAGGATTTGTATCCTTCATTAAGGGTAATTAGGGAATATAACATTATCTTTACAATCCATGTTTCCAAACAAGACAATTATTAAACATGTAGCCAAACAACCAAAATCTAATGGGTCCCACTTTCCTAATTAATTAAAATCAAAACAAATTAATTGATAAATATAATGAATAATTTATATATCAACTATTATATATAAATTAAGATTCTCTAATTTATGATTTAATTCAAAATATATTTATAATATATTTTAATATCTTTTTATTTTCTTTCAAATATATATATATATATATATATATAGACACATATTACAGTTGATGTTTTTACGATTGTACTTTTTAGCAGGTTTTTCCATCAAACTGAAAAATATTTAATTAATTAAACGGGTTGAAAAATTAATTAGCCAATCTCGATTATAAATTTTCTATAAAAAAATTCGCATATAGTAAATAATTTCAGCTGATATATTTTAAAATTAATAAAATATTAAAATGATTTCATACTTATATTATTCAAATATTTGAAGCGTCAAATTATGCTTTATGTTTGAATGAAGTTTTTAACGGATAATTCCATCAAATTCGCAAATTATATATACGACTACAACATGTATTTTATAAAATAATATTTTAGATAAATAAAATAACAATTAAACATATACCACATAACTTTTACAATAGTTGTTTTCACATATATATATTTTTTCCAAACTATGATCTTACGATACAACACATATTAAAATATATAATGCGAAATCGTTATTTTAATCTCTTAATCCTTACGATATATCTCTTCCAAATAACACATAATTCATTTTAAAAAAAAAAACTAAATTGCTAACTCACTGTTTATAATGTTGGTTAAACAATTATAATCAAAATTAGATTACATAATTAAAAATCTAAACTACTATTAGCAAAATGAATAAAAAGTAAAATTTGTAAAGAAAATTAAACCCGCACTTAGAAAGTGCGGGTCAAAATCTAGTTATTAATTAAGTGGCTACATTTTTAAACGAAATAAACAAACCTATCAGTATATCATCACCTCATTATTGTCACCGTTTTCATCTTATAATCCCTTTAATTATACCCAACAGAAATGTGGTAGGAGACTGATAGATCATAATATCAAACCTGTTCCAGTATTAATATCCATAAAATTGGTTAGAGGTAAATTTTCTCCGAGGGTTGGCAAAATTTTGGTCACCAAACATAACGGAATTCACTCTATACCTTTCATTTCATCTCCTTTTGTACATTTCATTAACTCCCATCCTTTTCAAAATGGTAATATATATTAAACAGCATGTGCTTCACCATCTACCAAATGTGATCCTATGATTGGTGAATGGTGATGTTTCTTGGACATAATGTATGTGGATATTTATCTTGAATATTTTGATAATTCAAAATGTGGATAAGTAATTTTTTTTAAATTAGATATGTAGTATTTCATCGGTTTTCATGCTTAATTTTGTCTTCAAATTTTGTATGTTAAAATATTTTCTTATAAAAATCTTTGTACCTTAAAAGATATATATATTTTATATTCATATAACAAAACAGGCTTAAGACGAACGGATCACAAGCCCCTAGCTAATTTATTTTTAGAAGTAATTAATAATAATATCTCATGACTAATTCAAAATTTATGGTAATGTTTCCGACTAATTAAAATTCTTTGAAATATTCCCGACTAAATTTTTTCATAAATCCGCCATTGATAATGGTCTATATATCCTTTGGCAAAGTTCAGTTATATGTTACATAAAAATATCAGTCTTCTCATGTTATTATTTAACTGGTATATATATTGATCAGTGAGATATTTTGCTCAATATACGGGTTTGTGTATATTTGTATATATTTTCTTAATTGATTCACACATTTACATCACCAAACATTCGAAGTATTTGTCTCTATCTCGCCAACATATGTATACACTCATTAGTAATATACTACAAAATCAATTACTAAAAATATATGCACACGTACGTACTACATACAAGTCTAATTCAGCCACTTATTGGTTCGATATTTTGAAAAAAAAAAAAAAATTAAATTTATTTCTTACTCTCGGTGACCAAGTCTATCACATGCATGTAATAAAAGTACACATATCGGTCTTTCTTTCTTATTCGTAAGCCACCATGCAAGTGGCTTCAAGCTTTCGTGAAGTCTTATGTAATTTCCAACATATATGATTCATTTCCGAGTCTAATACTATCTTAGGCAAAAAATCAAAAAGTGATTGTATAATTAGATGAAACTCATGCAATCATATTACAAAACATATTCCATATTGTTCTTTAAACCGAAAACTTATCCACTTTCATTAATTTGATTTAAAAAAAAAATAGATCATCCATGGAATTTAATAAAATGTTCTGAAGTTAGATGATCACAGCCTAAAAGCATATATGAAGGAAGAGACAAAGAGTCAAAGGGTGGCAGGCGGCTAAGCAAACATTATAATTATGGGGTGTTTTTGGACATATAATTTATGGGGTGTTTTTGGACATATAATTTATGGGGTGTTTATAATTAAGAAAATTTCCTTAAAACTAAATATATTTCTCTTTTTTAATTAGTAAAGATATTGAATCTCTAGATGCTAACGTAGGAGCAAAGACAAAGGAGAAAAACATTAATCTCCCCCTTCTCTGGCATTCAGTTCTAAATTCTACTAATATTTTATCACAAAATTTATATCATCAAATTTTCCAATTCATAAAGTAACTTTTTGATTCATTTTTTAATTCCCTGCTTTTTTGACATCTTCGTCACATGAAGGACTATCTCATCCAGCTATTATATACTCTCTCTCCTTTTTATTTTTCTTCATTCACATATACTTTTCTCCATGTTACACACATTTCCTTGTGTGTATATATAAAAACCTCACACACACCATCATCATCCTCCTCATCTTCATCATCAACATAATTTAGAACGAGAGAGAGAGAGATAGAGATACAGCAAGAACAAGAACAAGAATCAAGAATCAAGAAGATGGGAAGAGCACCGTGTTGTGATAAGGCTAACGTGAAGAAAGGGCCTTGGTCTCCTGAAGAAGATGCAAAACTCAAAGATTACATCGAGAATAGTGGCACAGGAGGCAACTGGATCTCTTTGCCTCAGAAGATTGGTATATACTTAAAACTTACTTCTAATTTTAAAATAGTTTGAGACGGTTTGTATATTCTATAGCAAATAAAACTTTCCTGTATATATTTTATATGTACATGTATATAGGTCTAAGGAGATGTGGGAAGAGTTGCAGACTAAGGTGGCTCAACTATTTGAGACCAAACATCAAACATGGTGGCTTCTCTGAGGAAGAGGACAACATCATTTGTAACCTCTATGTTACTATTGGTAGCAGGTACTATACTCTTATTTTTAAGGTCGACCCATTTTGATTAAGCCAAGTTTAATCTACTGGAAGGAAGGCTCCGGAAAATTCTTTCACTAGAGACAGTCAATACTATACTCTACTTATATATATCACATGGGTCAATATCATTAATTAACACACTTGTCTTGAGTTAGAGATCCATTATGTTTATATGTTCAATGAATTTTGTAAAGGTGGTCTATAATTGCTGCACAATTGCCTGGAAGAACAGACAACGATATCAAGAACTATTGGAACACAAGGCTGAAGAAGAAGCTTCTTAACAAACAAAGAAAAGAGTTCCAAGAAGCTCGGATGAAGCAAGAGATGGTGATGATGAAAAGACAACAACAAGAACAAGGACAATACCAAAGTAATGCTAGTACAGATCTTTTTCTGAACAACATGTTTGGATCATCACCATGGCCATTACTACCTCAGCATAATCAAGTACCTCTTGTGATGATGGAACCAACAAGCTACAATTACTACCAAACGACACCTTCTTGCAACTTAGAACAAAAGCCATTGATCACACTCAAGAACATAGTCAAAATTGAAGAAGAACCGGAGAGAACAAACCCTGAAGATTCTATCACAAACCCTTTTGATATCTCCTTCTCTCAGCTTTTGTTAGATCCTAATTACTATCTGGAGTCAGGAGGAGGAGAAGGAGAGCTTGCTATCATGAGTAGCAGCACGAACTCTCCATTACCAAACACAAGTGGTGATCACCAACAACACCAACAACAAGAGATTCTTCAATGGTTTGGGAGTAGTAATTTTCAGACAGAAGCAATCAATGATGTGTTCTTAAACAACAACAACATAGGGAATCTTGAAACCAACGAGAACACACAATTCTATGGAAACTCATCAGTAGCCGGAACCGGAGGAACGATGAGTACATCGGCGGATCAAAGCACAATAAGTTGGGAGGGCATAACCTCTCTAGTTAATTCCGATGATGCAAGTTATTTCAATGGGCCAAATCATGTGTAACGTTTTTTTTTTACTTATATATAATGAAGGTTTTTTTGTATAAATTTGTGTCTTTAGGGGTGGGGAAAAAATCATATGGATTGAGATTAATATTCATGCATACATTTGTTTATTTTAGTTTCAACTAAGCTTTATTCATGAACAATATATATATTATTTTGAGTTTTTCTTTTTGATTAATGTTTTTATAAAAGTGAAAGAGATTCTAGCTTTTAGCTTCTTCCTTTTTTCCCTAATTAATTAGGTCTTTATATATTTTAAAAATCTTTGCAGATTACAATAAATCTGACACATAAAGAGAAAGAAACAACTATGAATCTAAATTTGAGAGCCTAAAAGAGGATTGTCTTTTAAACGCACCAAAATCGATCATTAATACTACCCATTATAAATAACCATATTTTTAAATGTTAACACTTTTAATTATCTTTCATATACGACATAGTTCTTTTATACATTAAACAGGAATTGTTAGGTGCATATATATAGTCTCATGAAGAATCCAAGGAGGATTTTCTTCCCTGTTTCTTATTCAACTCCTCTGGAGTCTATTTATATTCATTGAATTATGTATGATACATTTGTCAATTTATAACAGTGAAAAAATTTATGACAGTCAATTCAGGTCATATATAACCAACCAATTTTTATTGTTTTATATAACTAACTCACGAATATCGGGTATTTCCTTTAATATGTACGCTTTTAGTTTCTGTATCGGATTATGATAGTCGGCTTTAATCTTTTTATTTGTATTCAAAAAACGTATTCGATCTCGTAATGAAATAATAAATATTACAGTAAAAAAACTAACTCATGAATAACTTGGAATACTTTCAACACTTAATTATAATTACTGAGGTATTTAATATTTTAATATATTATTAAGCAGCTATATATGTCTGTAAATGCGTGCATACGTATGTGCAATTTATATATACACGGTTGAATAATCAATATTCATAATTAACTAAAAAGAATGCAGCAATATGGACACGTACATGCATGGTCGGGTCTATATGGCTTCGTCTGATCAGAGATACTCCGACAAACACTTGAATACACATAAGTGTGTGTATGCACACAACTATATGTGTTAGTTGTCATTTATTTTTCTTATTGATCTAACAATGAATAGTTTTTTTTTTTTGAGAAAAGTGATGAAGAAGAGTTGTCTTACCAATTCAACAAAAGACTACGTACAGCTTCGAAACTCTCTCTAGTCAGTTTGGTTTTGATGATCACAGAATCAGATGATGATGTCACTCAAAATTCTCTTCTCTGTTTGAGTTTGGCATATATCTTTGCCCAATTCAAACCTATAGACAAAATCATGTTCATTGTACGTACCCCTTTTTATGTGGAATGAAAAATATATTGTTGTTCGAAATCTTGTGGTCAAATAGTAAGAAGACGGGTTTGTGACATCAACACGTTTTGAATTCGATTTAAGTGTTGTATGAAACTAAAATACATTATTTTTGCATACTAACACATATAAAATCTTGTTTTTGATCCATTTATATATCGGAAGAAAGAATCTATTTGTAAGCTGTATTTATTCCATAGATTTAGTTTGGTCCTTCCATAAGCATGAGATTACCATGAATTGTCAATATATGTATATGTATACATATATAATGTTATAACTTTATCTACATTTTTTCTATTGTCAACTCCATAAATATTATCTATAGTTTATTCAGCTGTGCTTGATTGATTACTACTATACGTAAATAAATAATTGTTTGTTTATTTCATTTTTGTATATACACACACTTAAGGGCAATAGAATAAAAGTCTGTTTTTTTTTAAAGGTCTGGTCTCAAAGAATAATTGAAAAACTAGTCTCTGAAAGAGAGTATTTTTGTACATGTTCCAAACATTCTCTACAAACAGAAAAACGACAAAACTTATGGAATTATCCGCACCAAATTAATACATAACTTAAATCCAAATTATGATAATATTAATTAATATTAAATACATATAATCGTAATCTAGGGAGGAAAATTAGGGGATTCTAGAGATAGTGATGAAGATTATGTATGTAAGCACTTGCATCAGTGGATGGCAAGACGTGTCATGTCCATGTACGTGTATGCTAAACCTAGCTTAGCCATATAACTTTTTTTAGTTTTATTAAAGCATTCCTCATCTGCCTACCAGAATTATATACCACAAAAATAAATATGGTTAGATTATATATTCCAACAATTGTTTTTTTTGTATATATAGGAACAAAAAGTAGTATAAAAATAGACTGGACGTAAGAGCATCTGCATTGGTTGGTATCTTAACATGGGGTTCTTAGCAATATTAAATTAATATTTTTAATTTAGTTTATTATATAATTAAAATTTAATTTTTAAAAATTATACAACAAATTATATGTTGACACATGTGAAATGGGTATCTAGTTAAGATACCAAAGGTTCTTATTTAAGATACCCAAGTTTCTTATTGAAAACCCCATAACACTCTCTCTCTTACTTTTCTAATTTTTTATTGTTTTAATTTTAGATACCCATGTTAAGAACTCCCCATTGTGGGTGCTCTAAAAAAGTTAATTTTAATCTTAATTATTAGTATTAAAATTAGCCAAAACGTATGAAGCTAATTTAGCATCACACTGAAATCAAACCATTAGAAACTAAACTTAACACTTCAGTTATTCTCTTTTCATAATAGTTGGTCCGAAAACTGGATTCAACATCATTCCAAATATGCATATATATAAATATAAACATTAAATATAAATATAAACATTAAATATAATATAATATTTATATCATTATTGGGTAAAGATAAAGCAATATATGAAAAGAATGAAAAGGAATAAGTATCGTAGAGAAGAATTCAAAGAACAAAACGATATATATGAATGCATGAATATACGATTCACTTTATGACTAATTAATTAAATCAATTGATTAATGGTACATTCTGTCAAACCTCTAGACGATAAGTAAAACAACACCATATGAAACCTTGATTAGCCTCACGACAATTCGCCTCGCGACGACCTTGTTGTATATACTTTTTATAGTTTATTTTCTTTGTTTAACCATTAAAACTGGACCATTGTCAAAAAGGAACCAACGTACTTAATAACTTATAAATTTATATAATGCAGCTGATGCTGACACTCACTAACACGTAAATATTATTCACCCTGATTTTTTTTTGGATTTTTATAATGATAGTCACCTTTTCAACTTTGTGTTTCTGTTTTCTGTCCGTTTAAAAGTTAGGAATTTTGTTTTTATTTACATAAAATAATGAAAATGTTTTATCGTGGAAATGGGAGTAATGTCGCGTCCATCTGATTGTTTCTATACGTGTTTTAGACTTTTATTAATAATTTATATTTTATCATACTTTCTTTTAAAAAAAGGTTATATTATATGTTTCCATCACGTAGATGAGATTTGGCTATGTCTTGTTATCTGCTTGTGGAGAAAAAAAGATAGATACGGGGGATTTTATTTACTTTACATAAAATAATAAAATATTTCTTTCACTAATTATTTTCGTAATATCTTTCTTATTATCTATATATATCAATAAAATCCAGATCAAAACATCCCACATATTACCTTTGAATCCAACTTTTTATTTCGCTAAAAACCCTAGTGAGGCCAAATAAAGCCTATGTAAATGGAAAACATATTGCACATTATCAAAATATCAAAATATGAACTATGTGTATTTCGTAAGATCCATAAAAGCCCATTAGTGACTTGAGAAAAAGAGCCCAGTTGTGACTAGTTAAAGACTCAAAGCAAGTACTCAAGTGGTGGTTTTGAATTTGAGAATCAAGCATCATCATATTATATTTGGAAGAACAATTAACAAAAAGTCAAATAATAAAGTAAATTAAAAAGAGAGATTAATTTGGGAGTAAACAAAGTTCGAAAAGATGGGAAGAAGAGGATGAACATTGATAAACTCCATGAGCATTAATCAATCCACTTTATATTATAATTCAAGCCGGTGCATCTAAGCCAAAGAACCAAATCTTTGTGTGATTTGATTCTTGCTTCTTAAGTAACAAATGTGCTATGAATCTTTCTAATCGTGCACGTATTAAATGGATGTATACACTAAGCACAAGATTAATCAAAGTTAAATGATTTCCCGATCCATAAGCTATGCATCAAGTACGAGAAAAGTATAATATATGAAGTTTTAATTCCGTTTTTTCACTATGTTTATGTATGTGTCATGTAAGTAGCAATGCCATGCGTAGATGGCCCCTCATGCATATAAGAAGGACATCAAACGGGTCCACGCGTATGGTGTTTGTAATGTGCAATCCAAGTGATTTGTCCTATTGGTCGAAGTCAGAGATGGAGAATAAAAAAACTAAATCGTTACAAATCATTTTTGTTATGTATGTGAATTTGATCAATATGTATATATGTAAATGCATGAGATGTTATATGTTTTTGTGTCATGCCATGTACAGTTATGTGGCCATACTCGTGAAGCCCACGTGACACTTGGTTCAAACTTGACCTGTTAAGTAAATTTTGATTGGTAACTTCTAACTGATGTGGTTATAAATATACCGTTTTATTCGTTATAAATCACAAGTGATATCAAAAACTATCGTAAAACCGATAATTTCAGTTTTTTATTGTTTTTACTAACAGTTTTCACTAATTGCACTATTTAACCGTTTATTATTTTTTCTAAAAGCTAATATATATGTTCTATTTTTATTCATCAATCAAACAATAATCTACATTTGCTTTACAATACATTGATACATATATAATTTAAATTCTATCATAGAAAATTATTGACCTTAACTCATAATCATCCACGAATTCAGAATCAACCTTCAGTGTTTCTATTTAAAGAAACTTTCCGTAAAAATGAAAGTTTGAATTTGAGACACAAGAAAACTAACTTTTTATATTATCATTAAACTATCACATCTTTGATCATTTTAGGGTTGATATGGAAACCATTTACATGTTACCAGTATAAAAAGACTTTACATGTAAATTTTTCGGGTCGTAAACTGACTTTGACTCAAACCCTTGATGTCTTAACAAAGTCGATATGATTAGTACGTAACTAATTAAGTTGACGTACCGAATTATTTCTTATAATATCATATTATCATTCCATGTTGCTTAATATATATGCGAGTAGTACTACGACGACGAATTTTTTTGGTACAACGACTACACAAAATTTCAGTTTGTATGTATATGGTCGGTCATATGCAAATTAAGACTTTTAGGTACATTACTCAATCAGTATTATTCATCATCATGGATTCTCAAATCCAACCAAATTCTCGATGTCTTATCTCTCAAAGTGTATACATATCTCCATTACATTTTTTATTCGAATTATTAATTAATTCAGACAGTTTTTTGGGGACTCAACCACCAAATTAATGCTCTTCACATGTAAGGATTATTTGCCGTTACGACCGGTATAGCCGCGTATCATGCTTAAATTAAATAATTTTTCGGTTAGTAAAGTTGTATTTTTCTTAGGTAGTCTTCGTAGTACCAATAAAGCTCATGGCATTTTCGATTTTAAGTTTTAATCTTTGACCGGTATAATGATTAGGTATGATATGACACTTTATCCTACTTTATCCCTCAACAAATAAATTACACAAAATAAATAAAATGGTTATAATGCATAATGATTAGAGCCTTTTAATTTTCAAGAAATTTCCAAAATGATTGATTTCGGTAGCTATGGTTGGAATTATATTGTATGTATCTCTAATCATTGTAATCAGTGTAATCATTGTATCATTGGACCATGTTATTTGTTACTTGTTAGCATCGCTTTAAGAATCGATCACTGTATAGGTTTTAGACAGTTGTAAAACAATACAAATATAGGATTATGTTTTAAATAATGGAGCAATAAATATCGATCATTGTATATGTTATCTTTTAGTTTGTTTGTTTTTTTCCTTTTTTTCTTTGTTATTTCCACCTAATTCACAGCAATATTTCAACTTGTGACCTTAAAAATAAAATAAAATTAGATAACCAGGTAAACATCACTTAGTTAATCTAGTTTGATTTAGAAGAAAATTTAGTTTGTTGATCATTCATTTTAATTCAAGCAAATAAGATGTGACGTGGGACAATCTTATGCAATGCATGCAACGTACCTAGTCATATGTAAGTCATCACCTTTGACTTTCCTCATTTGGTTGACCAATTCCCGCCATTGCAATAATAATATGAATTAATTAGTTAACTAACATTATAAATTAAGCCTCCTTGATATATGCCTTCACTAACGTCCTTAACTAACGTTAACGATCATTATAGACTTATAGTCAAAGGAAAATGTATCACAACCGATTCAGAAATTAATCCACCTAAAAGAAACACATTTATGAAGAAATCAAATATATAGTGATATAAGTTCTGTTCGCAAAAAAAAATATATATAGTGATATAAGTATATATTAAAAAGAGTGGATTACACAATACATGCAAACTTTAAATAAAATTACAACGGGATATATATTTTACATATATAGCCACTGCAAATCCACATTCGGACTGAGTGCATTTTTAACACGTATAACAACACTTATAGTAATAATTTTACACCCGAAAAATTGCATAAAAACTCACCCAAACATTTATGAATATTACACATATATAATGATATATTATATATATCTTGGAAAATGAAAAATACTTTTCCAAAATATAAAAAAATGAAGGAAATAAAGAAGAAAAAACCTTGAAAGTTTTTTTTTTTTTTTGCATGTCGTCTCAAACTTAGGGAGATGAATAATTTCATCGATCATCAGGTACACGGTCGGACCATGAAACCCGGAAAACCCAGTTTGAGACTGTCTTCTTCCTCAAACTCTTGAGCCTTTCATGGCTGCTTCTTGATATCATACGTCCACAGTCTGTGGACTCTACGAAAGTTTTGAGCCTCTTCAAGGCCAGATCGAGTGTATCCTCGCTCATATTAGCGAAACAAACCCTAAACCAACCCGGTTCAGTGCAGTGACACGACGAACCGGGAGAGATGTTTAGTTTCACATTGTAAACAATCTTTTTCCAGAGGTCAAGCTCTGCTTCAAATGTGCTTGTGTCCAAGAGGTGTCCCATGTCGACCCAACAGAACAAACCCGCGTTGCTTCGGAGGCAAGTAATCCCCGCGGACTCAAGACCAGACACTAGACGCTTCTGTCTGGACTTGAGACGTTTTTGGTTCTCCTCGAGGTATTGGCTTGTGAACTTTTTGTCTGAGAGTAATTCAGAGAGAAGATATTGAGTCTGAGAAGAAACAAGACCGAAACTCGACATTTTTGTCGCGGCAGAAACGATCATCTCGTCGTTGGAATAGATCGCTCCGACACGGAAACCAGGAAGTCCCAGATCCTTGGAAAGGCTATAAACGACGTGGACTCTTTTAGAAACCTCGGTGTTTTCGAGTTTCTTGTCTTTCAAGACATCCATAACGCTTATGAACTGTTCAAACCCGAACATAGTACCTGAATAGATCTCGTCGCTAATGAGATGAATGTTCTTGGAAGTAATGAAGTCAACGAGAAGGTTAAGTTCACGTCTGGTCAACGCAGTACCAAGTGGGTTAGATGGATTCGTGACAAGAACTCCTTTGACTTTGAGATCAAGTTTATGGGCTTGTTGGTAAGCTTGTTGTAGAGCTGATTCCGTGATTTGGAAGCCATTAGAGCTTGAGCAGTGGATTGGTACAATCTCAGCTCCGGTTCTCCATTTAAGATCTCTATCAAATCTGTTATCATCAAAAAGCCATAACGTAAGCAGAGAGTTTTAATGAGTCTATACTTGGAATCCAAGTAAAGTGGAATTAGGGTTATAATTGTAAGTTACCCAGGATAGTAAGGAGTAGGCAACAGGAAAGCATCGCCAGGCTCCGCGAGACAAAACATGAGTGTCTCGTTCGCAGAGGTCGAACCAGCTGCTAAAACAATCTTTGTCGGATCGAACGTGACTCTGTTTCCTCTTATCTCTTCCATAAACTCAGCCATGGCCTATAAACAAAACAAAAAAGACAATATGTTCATGAGAATTGAGAAAATCATTCATTACTTGTGACACAAGTTATTAGGTTAATGAAGCTTACCTTTTTGAATTCAGGCATGCCGTGATAGTCTTGAAAGAGAGCAAGCTCTCTGAAAATGGATTGACCGTTCCTCTTGAGACTAGCTGCGTCTGGGTTCTTAGCTAACCATGACTCTATTAGATCGAAACATAGCTGATTTTCGGCAAGACCCATCTGTATCATCCCATTAGGGTTCTTGATCTCATCGTAAGGATTCTTCTCGTATTCTTCCCATCCTAAGAAGTAGGATGAGTCTTGTCCATGACCATTACTTGTCACTTTTGTTGAAAGCTGTTTCATTTTTATGATTTTAAGTCAAGAGATTTTGGTCGAAGAGAGATTTAATGTGGGAAGAGAGAGAGAAGAGGGAGATGTATTTGAAGAAGCAATGGGTATGTTGAGATATATATAGATAACAACCTTAAGACATTTTATCCCAAAAATAAAAGTGTGACAACAGAATCAGAAACTAGCTAGAGAGACTTTATTGACTGCCCAGACATTAACATGGTTTGGGTAAAATGTTCTAAGACATGTGAGGCAACTTCTTTTTATTGTATTTTAGAGCATGTATATTGAGGTTTTTAGGGGGTTTGTTAGCGCGAGTTCTTAAGTAAAACTATTAAAAAAAAATATTATTTCTAAGAATCTTTATAAGAACCGATCCTTATTTAAAAACTGATCCTTCATTGTTCATATTGACGTGTCGGATCATGGTTGATTTCTTTTTTTGATTTTTTTTTGTTCTATCTATTAAAAAAAAATATTAATAAAAAAATTTGTTAAAAACCCCCCCTTGGGATACATGCTCTTAGAGCACCTCCAATGGGAGTCTCTTAGGTGGAGTTTTTTTAAAAAAATCAATTAAATATTGGTGGAGCCCACTAGAATAGTTAGTATACGGTCTCCAAAGTTCCTTGTTTAAGATACGTTTCTTACCCTGTAGCGCCCACGTGGCGCTACAGGATTGGTCCCTTTCTTTTTTTTGTTTTTCGTTTTTTTTTTCGCCAGTTTTCAAAAAAAAAAAAAAAAAAAAAGAATTAAGAGACCCACATGCGTTTTACCGCTGTGGGTGCTCTTAGTACATCTCTAATTCTCAATAATTAATAGCTATTATTTGATGAGAATATAATTGTATATTATGCAATAGCTCTTTTTATATACTATATATGAAAATAAGAGTGATCCATTATTGAACTTAGATTTATTATTGCATTCACACATACAACAATAAATCTTAGTATTGGATGTTTTCAGAAACTTCCAATTATATATACATACAAAACTAAACGACATATTTTGAGCTAAGACCACGTCCATTGGTGAGACTGGTTGAGTCTCTTAGCCCAAAAAAATATTAAAATAATGTGGGTCTCACATGGGGCCCACATTTTTTTAAGAGACAGTCTCTAAAATCTCTTATTTAAGAGACTCTCCTTAGCTCGGTCTCGCCACGTGTCGGGTGCCGATTAGTCGGGTTTTTTTTTTTGGTTTTTTTTTTTCGCCTTAAAAAAAAAAAATTAATAAAAAATTAAAATTAAGAGACTCACCCCTGTCTCACCAATGTGGGTGCTCTAAGTTCCCTAATTAATTTGTTCGTTTCCTAGTATTTGAGTATTTAATTATATATTTTATAAATTTTATAAGATATTGGGTATAGTTAAATGATTAATTAGGCTTTACGCGTTTCCGTCACCGCCGGACCGTCCTTATTAGGACCATTCTTTAAGGACCAAATATGGAAATTAAAAAAAAAACTTAAATGCCATAAATGGTTTAATTGTAAAAATTGAATTATTATGATTGTTATTTTAATAATCCAACTCATGAAGTCAGCAAAAACAAACCCTGTTAGATATCAACTCGTGAGCCTTTCTCCAATACTTTTTTTTGTCTCTCTTCGATATTTTTTTTTTTTTTTTTTGAATGAATGTAAAATTTATTCAATCAAAATGGCTTTGTACATCAAGTGCGGACTTTATGTTTTTTTGCTATGAAAACTATTAAAGCTGAATAAAGAATCAGAAAATGAATCAATAGCCTATTGAAATCAAAATTCCTACGGATGAGTTGTGGGTGGTGGTCTTGTGCTAAACCACACTTGGAAACCATCGTCATAGTCGTATCTTCCTTCCTGTCTAAGTGCTGATAGCTTGTTTCTTACTGCTTTATCAGTAAATTTAAGGATGCTTTGGTAAGGTTGATGATCCTCACCATGTCTCCTTGAATTTCTCTCTCTCCAAATGGAATGAATTGTCACCTGAAAAGTGTATCTCATGAGGAACAAAATCGTTTTGCTGGAGGTGGAGGTTGAAAGTAAGCTGACTATACTATCCCAGTCACTTGTAAAGTCTTGCTTCATAAGTCCACGCATTAGGGGTTCCCAAATATTATGTGAGTATTGACAAGCAAAGAAAAGATGCTTGCGTGATTCACTTTGGCTGGAGCATAATACGCAGGTTGCGTCAGAGCTGGGATTCCACTTTTGAATTCTATCCCCTGTTGATAGACGGTTAAGCAAATATTCCACTCTCTTCGATATTAATGACTCGTAAATCAAATATACCAGGACATTTATACAAAATTTGTGACATTACACGAGCTTTTCTTAACCAAATGTCAACACTTTGACTTATATAATATTGATCAAATAAAATAGAAAGTTGTAAACGTAAAATTGGAAAACAAGGAAAATAACATACAAGAAAAAGATAGAGAGACAAGTGGGGATCAAAAGTAATCCCCATACCGACATCGAATCACTTTAAGTAATTGGCTTGGCTCATAAAACTGATCATGTATACGTATGCATATACGTATATACATCTAAAATACAATTATTTATACTGAATATGGTAAGTCAAATAGGACCATATATGTTCCCTAAACTCTAGTAGTCCCAAATGAGTTGGTCTGCCATTTTTTTTTCTTTCTATATTTGGTGTCATCATTTTCATTTTCTTTTTGAATAAATGGTGTGATCATTTCCATGCAAGTATATATTTTCACGAACCATGATGGTTTCTGTTTTGTAATTTCACTAGCCATGGACATCGACCATCATGCAAGTATATATTTCTATATGTGGTTTTTGTTGAATTTATATAGATTAAGATTAAAATAATTACTTAATATTTAATCAATCCAATTGAGTTATATTAACTAACAAACTCAAGCCAATTTGGTAGCCGCTGGTTTATATAACATGCCCCCCAGATTTTTAGGCGACGTTCGATTTAAGTTTGACTCCAACGATCAACTAACTTAACTGGAATATTCTTTGGTAGGTATTATAGTAGTTATTGTTTCTCTAAAATAATAAAACTCTCGATGTCAGGAAATCGTTATCTTATAATTTTATAAATATTAAAATACGTTTTTGTAATTTTTAAACAATTTAATGAGATATGATGATTTTCTCAAATTATTTACAAGATTTCATAAAGCTCAAACTGATTTGATTGGTGCGGCCATCCAAATGGATCCTTGAATAACAAGTCCTAATAATGATAAAATGCAAAACGACTCATTGAAAATAGCATGTGAGATCATCATACTGCTGATGATGAAGCCATATATTTCGGTCTTTATCATCTTATTCTTGATTGCATTTTCTGAAACTACCAAAGATATCATTTCAAATCATAAATGCAATCATATGATTTTCTAGCTTTTGCACATAGATTAAGAAGCAATTAATATATATCTTTGAAAAATTAAAAAATTAAAAAAGTAAAAAAGTATTGGTTTTATAATAACTAATTGACTAAATTTTTTTGTTTTACGTGAAACTTCACTTTTCACATACCTTTTTGAATGTTTGTAATTAATTAGCCAAACAAAATTTAATGCATATACTAATTAATCTTATTTAAAAAAATAAAAATTCATTAATTATATCATAGAAAATCAAATATTGTGAAACAAGAATAAAATGCTAGAAAATCAAATATAGTGAAACGGAGGGAGTAATTAATATCATAGAACAGTGTTAGATTCTAAAGAATCAAAACAGAACACCATATTTTTATTTTTTTATCATTAAATAATATAATTCTTATATTCCATATATTATATTTTGAAAAAGAATAGGGAAGAATAAAAGAAAAGACTTAAAACATCCGATAAAATTAGAACGATCCATGCGTAATGATGACATAAACAAAAATGAATTAAATAAAAATAGTTGTGAAAACTATATAGCAATTAAAAGTTTGATAACATTTTGTACTTCTTGGCCAAAATAATATGGGAATTTTCTATAAATTTGTACTAGCTAGTTAAAGATATGGCATGTCTTGTGATTAAATGTCTTAATACAAGACAAATATCTTTTAATTAAGTATATTTGTCTTCTCGTCAGAATCGGAAGGTATGTTTATATTCGAGCAAGTGTTTGAAGAATTTTGTATACCATGTATTATATAGGTAATTTCCTAACATATTCTCTTACAAAGGAGGTATGTAATCGTGATATGATTTTTTATCTAAGTTAGTTAGACAATTCCAATAGAGGAAGCTTCTTGGATCAACCATATGACCAACCAAATGTTTTATAAAATGAGAGAAGAGGAAATAGAGACGTGAGGGGAAGCACATGGAGATGCAGTAGAAATAGGGTTTAAGAATGCATGTGAAAGTAGGGTAGGTTATAAGACCCTACCCACCCCAAATCCCATACATGAAATAACAACATTTTGTGACAACCATCGTGATCATTCTTTTTATCTTTTTTTTTTTTTTTTTTTTTTTGCTTTTCTTAATAACCACTATGCTATGCATGTTCCAATTTTGAAAAATCGTGGGTCCTCTTTGACACTATCTCAAAACCTGATATGTGTTTTGTATATTTTTATTTTTGTATTTTTTTGAAAATTTAGTAGTGCTTAGAAATTTACATGTTTCATGAGAGAGTTTTGTCTACAGAAATGTTGCTCTGCATATATGTACAAGTTGGTCTATATATATATACAATTGGGTAGGTCATATGAGTATATCAAAGCCATAAACCAAATAAATTTTTTGATCAAATAAAGAAAAAGAAAAAAACAAACTCCCACCTGCATTGGATACCAAGTTAACAAACAGTATGGTCAACTTATGTTTATGTCTTTATACCAGTCCGTGACTCTGTGTTTTGTCTCTCCCCTCTCGTTTTCCATACTTAGAGCATCACCATCGAAGGATCTAAGCAAGGGTTCTTTAAAAATTAATACTAAAATATTGCGGGCTCCACTAAATAGTTAACAACTCGGGTTTCTCTTGTATAAGAATCGGTTCTTACACTGTTATTGCCACGTAGCAGATCGCTATTTTTCCTTTTTTTTCGATTTTTGCTTTTTTTTTCTTTTACACTTTCCAAAAAAAAATATTAAAAAATGTTTTAGAAACTCCAAGGGAGGTTCCATTGATGTACATGCTCTTATAAAACATATGCTGTATTTTGTTTCTGTTATTTTTTGAACAAATAGTTCAATTTTCGTAACCTACTATGGATATGGAAAAATGATTCATTTAGCGACTGCTCTGATATATAACATAAGATGAGTTTGTGCGTGTTTTATCGAAAAAGGAGAAAGAAAAAAAAGATGAGCCTGTGTTTCGTCTCAAGTCAACAGAGAAACATAATGTGTATCATTAGTATGAGTATGCGTAATGTAACGTGGACCATTACTTATAGTGCCCATACATTTCAAACAATCTATTAACTTATGGATTTTATCATTGGCCTACCACTTATATGATATAACGAGATCAAATAGACAGGCCTCTTCTTGAGAGTTACACAATTACTCCAAGGTGCTTTTAAGTTTGGTGCTAGCCGGCCCGTGAGCGGCACATGTACCTTTGATGTCAATGCTCACCTTTGTAGAGTTTAAGGGATCGACATCACCCATTTTTTATATGTGAGAAGTTTCTCCTAATGTGAAGAATATGGCTAATGAATCGATCTGTTGTGGCCCAAAACTAATTGACAAAAAAAAAAAAAAAAAGGGCCGGCCGTCAAATGCAGGCTAATTTATTAAATAGGTTAAATTATAAATCAAACAGTTAAGAATGTGTTTACAATTTTTTGTGGGACTTTCTGTTTTTTTCTATAGAGAGAAAAAGGCATATAACAGAGAGAGAGAGGAAATATATCTGGTTTGAGCTTTTCAAGACCAGTAATAATAAAAACAATGTTCTAATGTAATGGCTTGAGGTGGAATACTTGACAAGCTGGTTTGTATGAAATCTTGGAAGCTGCTTGTTCGAATTTCTTGCTTGCTCCTTCGTTTTCCTCTAAATTCGTCTGTGAGAAGAAACGCTTCCACCACGACGAGCTACGCATTTTAGCCTGCAAAACAGCGAAATTTCGTGAACAGGACAAGTATAAACCTAAACAACATCTCTCAAATTGATGAAAGATTTTCACTATTGTAATGAGTGGTTTCATTTAGTTCGGTTTCCTCGGTTCTTCAGTTAGTTCAATTATCCAAAAAATATGAAATTAACCGAATAAAAATTTGGCTTGATTTGGTTCAGTTATCGATTAATTTCGGTATCAAATCCAAAACCGAAATTAACCCAATTTATTTTTAAAAAGAAAAATTGGTTACTTTTGGTTAAATTCAGTTAAATTCGGGTAGTTTCGGTTTTTTCTAGAGATTTTAAAGATTTCGGTTAAAATCAGTTTATTTTGGTTTATAAAAAACGGTTAGCCGATCAGTTTGGTTGAAACGAACTTTTCTACCTTACCAAAATAACCAAAACCGAAAAAGTCGGTTTGGTCCGGCTATAAATCCCAGGCCTAGTTTCATTCATGAGAAGAAAAAACATGTTAGTGAACTTACCGGTCGTCCAAATTTCGACAATTCTGCATCTTTAGCCTTTTGCTTACCAGGATTACCTACAATTGACAAAGGTTAAGTTCAATCAAAATGGATTTACATCTCTTAAGCCGGTTTTCTTAAAGGCAGGGATTTAGTTACCTGCAAAAAGAACGACACCATCTGAAGCAACCCGTGCAAGTTCAGGAACGGTTTTGTTGAGATACTTGGGTGAGAGGTAATCCATAGCATCCGAGACGATCACAAGAGAAAATGACTTTGACCGGTAAGGCAGAGGGAACTTGATATCAGCCACACGTACAATGCCTTTATGCAAAAGACTTTTGCAGTTAGAGTCTGCATCCTCTACATCATATGGTTCAACACCCCATGCTTCAGTCTCTTCTTCATTCAACAGACTAGTGACTACTGAGCATGTTTCAGGACCCACGTGCAAGACTTTTCGCATGCTGTCTCCGTAAGCATTCTTAAGAATAGGTATGGCTCTTTGAACTTCTGATGTACAAGAATAGTCACCTGTAGAAAGTTGGTGAACAAATTCATTCGATGGTTAATGTCAAGTTTTAAGCATTCTTGCATGTTAATTACGAAAGAGATACTATCTAAGTAAAGACCTAAGTAGCACTAATACGGGTATGGATACAGATAGAAACGGAAAACGGCAAAGTAAAAATCTATAGATATGGGTACAACGGATATATGTTAAGAAACATATAGAAAAAATATATTTTTACATACAATTATAAAGAAAATCACACTTAAATTTCAATATAACAAACTAGAAGATGCTTTAGTTTTACATGAAACATCAACTTTGAAACTTAACCGTCTAAAAACGTCCAAAAATCTCGTTTTCTTTGTTTCCGATATTTCTTCTATCTCATCTTTCTCAGAGAATTTTCCGAGCTGTCCCCAAGTTTCCCGAAACGTTTTCAGTACGGGACGACATACATTTAGAAGTACCCATGCATCATAAGACTAACATAACACACATGTAATGGGGATGAGAAACAAGAATTACCTGTGATCTTGCTGACTTCTCTGATACTTTTAAACATACCTGTTATCACAAGAATCTGCAATTAGGGTTTCCAAGTCGAAATCACAAGCAAAACATTACACTTGGTTGAAGATAAACAAACCTGGACCACTGTAAGCATAACCAATGAGAAGGCATACTCCCTGGTAATAGAAAGGATTACATTTGTGAGAAAACAGTCAATATGTATGCTATGAAACGTATCAATTAGAGATTACAACGAAGCAGGGATCATCATCATACCACAAGAACAAGGCAGATAGATAACAGAGGAGAGGAACGGGATTTTGAGTGCAAAGCTCCTACAAATGGGAAGCTTCCATTATCTCCTACACGCCTAGTCGAACCTACTTGCCTTCTTGACATGACTAAGAGATCACTCAAAGCTTTTCTTAGACCTTCAAAGCAAAATAGACATTGAAATATATCAATCCACAACTTTATGAACCCAAATGTCTGTAAAACCACAAAGAACAAATCGAACGCCAGTCTCTATGCGGTTTCACAGCGAAGAGAATTCAGGAATTTGATTTAATGTTCAAAAAATTACCAGATATGAATCAATTTAAGAAAACAGATCCATGAAAATGGCATCCCGAATCTGGAATGCAAATTACCAGCCGAACAACACAGAATTTGCGCAAGTTCATTGTACCATTTCATCAACATAATAGCACGAAATCACCAAGTCGAACATGAATCCACAAAAACCAATCCATGCCATCGATAGATTCATGGAACAGAGAGATCACCCTACGAAAAACAACGAATCCAAAAACAATCCGGCAAGGAAAAGCATACATACCTTGAATTAACGATATCGAATCAACGATGTTCGGATCCAAAGATCTCAGATCCGAGACGATTCGTGTGTGAAAGCTTTCTTCTGTAAGCTCTTAGCTACAAAATTTTACTAGCGGAGAGCTCTTCCTAGTGTTATTGTCAAACATCACATCACAAAGGAAAACGAGTGTGTTACTCTCAAAACGCTGTCGTCTTCTTATGGTGCACATCCAACTAACAATAATAGACTTCTTGCCGTTCTGCCGACACTAGCGAGTTTCCAAAAAACAACATGCACTCTGCGGGCTTGGAGAAAATAAATAAATTAGGGCCTGGGTCAGATATTGGGTGGGCTTTTAGTAGCGCTTGTGCGGTCCTGTAAAGGCTTTACTGTAAAGCTATTGATTTTTTTTTACTATATACTAGATGAAATTCTATATACCTTGATAGAATTCTCTGCATTTTTGTTGACAACACATAGAACTGTCTGTACTTAGGTAGAATTTAGATAGATTCAGAGGATGTTATTCAATCATATATTTAAAATTAATTTTTTAAACTTTTTAATTTTTAAAATTTAAAAATTTGATATTAGTTTTAAAAATCCATCTATATAGATTTTAAAATCTCTATAACATAACTTAGTTTTTATTCATTTACTTATGAACTTTATTAAAATTCATTTTAAACTATTTTAAAGCATGATTTAAAATTATTAATTAAATAACAATAGATTATAAAACTTAATAGAATTAACTTTAAATCACTTATGGAATAACTCCAACTTATAGTTTTGCCATTTATTGTGAATATATACCCAATTACAAAATCACATTTCTTTCAGCAGAAGTAAACTAAGATAAGGAAACAAACCTAAATAAGGAGAAATTCCAAAAGATGAAGAAAAACCAATAACTAGATATGATTAGAGCATTAATTAACAGTTAAATTCCCTATTTTGTATGTTTGGTTTTGTTTGTTCAGACATAATAAATATGTGTTTAAAGAAAAAAAACATCATTAAAAAAGTGTTTAGTAATGCGGCATTGACTGACTAATCTTCCCTTCTTCTTCCTCCATCTTCTTCTCCGTCATCTTCAACCAAATACAAACCCCTGTAAAGCTAATCACCAAGCTCGCCACTCCACTTCCAAGCCCAATCCCAACGATCGCCATTACTGACAATCCTTTACTCTTCATCTCCTCCAACGGATACCCAAACAATTTCTTATTCCCTAAGAACGAGCTCGAATTGAATCTCGCCAGGTTCGCCGGAATCTGACCGGATAATCTATTGTTCGAGACATCAAACGCCGATAATCTCGCTAGAATCCCGAATTGCTGCGGAATTTGACCGGAGATATGGTTATCATGAAGATCGATGACGTTTAAGTAAGCGCATAGAGCGAGGTGAGGTGAGATTTGACCGGAGAGAAGATTAGATGAGAGATTGAGAACAGCGAGGTTTACTAAGAACTGTAACTCCGGTGGTATCTCGCCGGAGATTTGGTTGGATGATAGATCTAGGGATTGTAGATTTGTGCAGTTAGAGAGAGAAGGTGAGATTGAGCCACGGAGAGAGAGATTGGTTAAGGAGAGTTTGTAAATTCTGCCGTTGTTGCAAGTAACACCGGGGAGATAAGAAGTGAAGCCGGAGCAAGGTTTTGAGAAGAATGGTTTAGTCCAGTTACGGAGGTTGTTTGCCGGATCTTCTAAGCTTTGACGGAGATTCGTTAAGCATGTCTCGTCGCTTGGGTCACCGGAAGCTAAACGCCGTGTTGTTTGGAAATTCAGAAGGAAAAGTAAGATTAACCGGTAGCTAAACCGGTGATTCGCCAGCATTGGAGAGATTTTTTTTTCAAAAGGTTGAGTGTTAAATCCAAAACTATATATAGCCAGAGGGTTCGGGTATTCTTTTGGTTTCGGTTCGGATATTTCGGGTTTTCAGATTTTCGGATCTAGACATTTAAGATCCATTCAAATATTTTAGAATTTTGATTTGAATTCGGTTCGATTTTATCCGGATTCGATTCGGTTTCAAATATCTACAAAATCATAAAACAAAAATAAAATTGGTCAATTTGAATAAAAATTTATTAATTTTAATTTTTTTAAAAAAAATAACAAATTTTTTGTATATTTCATTTATTTTGGATTAGTTATTTTGGTCTAAAACTAACCAATATATTTATATTTGTAATTATAATTTTGGATAATTTTGATATATTAAGTCTAAATATAATTGATATTTTGAATATATAATTGTAATTCAGATATTTTGGATAATTCATTCGGTTCTCGGTTTGGATCAGATTCGGTTATAATTCTTCGAATATAGAAATTTAAGATCCATTTGAATATTTTGTCGGTTCGGATTCAGACTCGATTCATTTTTTCAATTCGTTTTTTTCGATTCAGGTTCAGTTTAATACTTCGGTTCTCGTTTTTTTTTTGCCGAGGCTTAACTATATATTAAGAAGAAAAGATGCAAATATAAAATGTGCACGTTAGTAAAGTCTTGTGGAAGTGATCCATCTTTCGGCCGGGTATTATTGCGTACGTTAGTAGTCTTGGGCTGTGCGTATTATAGAGATTTGATTGATAAGTATACTTGTCACTTTCAATGTGTTGCGTTTTTTAAAAAAATCGTTTTCAGCAGCCTTTAAAAACGTTAAAGGGATATAGACCAAGGTTTCATGCTTGTTCATGTGACTCATGTCATACCGCATTCACAATTTTTAATTTTATTGTATTGACTCTATTGTGTCGTTACACGTTGGGTATTGAATACGGTATTATTTGAATCCGAGCGTCAAAATATCATTCGACAACTCTTATACTATATAAGTATATATTCGTTTGTTGAATGAAGATTGATATCCCAAATCTCTACAAGTAACTTAGATAAGTTAAAATATATGTTTTTCTTTTGTTGGTCGGGAATGAAATACTATAATGTGTTCGATTGGTAAATAAAAACAGAACTATAATATTAGTTGTTAGCAGAAATGATAAGTAATTGAATAATACAAAATGCGAGAAAAACTTTTAGTAAAAATTATTAATGAAAACAATAACAAAAAGTTGTGAGAACCATTTTTACTGTGGTTTTGATATTTTTTTATGATTGCTAACAATTAAACGGTATACTTCTAACCGTAATAATAAGAAGTTACCGATCAAATCCAATATCTTTATTTTTCCAACAAAAATATGTAATGATAACTACCAGTTATTCATCTGTACTGCAGAGTTCAAACAAATACAACACAAAAAAATTTCCTTGGTCAAATACAACACAAATTTTCTAAGCACTAAAAAGACAAACTTTTATTCCAATTACAAACCAAACCATTTGTCTTATCTTTACAAAAGAAAAGAAAACTTGTATGGTTCAATATAATTGCCAACATCATTCTTCATAACCTATTGGTTTGGACATATTGCTAGTTTTTATACTAACCAAGTTCTTTAATAATAGAGACATTAATAGCTACAAATATATGTTTCTGTATACTGATGACTTTGAACCAATGTTTCAAGTAACAGTGGCTTTGCAGCAAACATTAATGACATCATCTAGAGATGGATGATCTCCAGTACCTTCATCTTTTCTACCATACAACAGCTTCTTGCCTCTGAAAACAAATGTGCCTCCCTAAGAAAGACAGAAGAAAAGGATCAAACAAAGAAACAGAGCCGACACAACCTAACATGTTGGGTCTGATTGGTGACGGTTATATAAACTGTTTACGGAAGTGGTAAACGGTTGAATAATGCAAAACTCTAAGTGAAAGATGTTAGCAAGAGCATTAACAAAAAAGCGGAGAGTAACCGTTTTTATTGTAGCTTTTGGTAACGTTTTGTGATTGGTAACAATTAAAACGGTATACATCTAATCCTAGCAGTTATCAAACCCGTTAAAAATCTTGTCTTACGAAAAACAAAACAAAACAAACCTGTTGCAACACACTGCTTTTGTCTTCAGGAGTGGCTTGTATGGTGTAATTCTTTGTAGCTTCTCGTAACTCATCAAATCTTGAGAAGACTTTAGCCTGTATTAACCAAAGTTTCTAAGATATTCTAAGGTGATGCATTGACACAAAAATCAAACGGTAAAAAATGTTGAGGGAGGTTCATACGCTAGCTGGGTTGAAGAAAGTGCGGCCTATACCGAAGTATAAACCAAGAACATCATATGCCTACATTAAAACATCAATCACCATTTCAACATGAAAGATATCTATACAAAAAAAACAAAACAAGGTAGGTTTGTTTTGGGTTACCTTGCGCTCAGGATCGGCGTAAAGACATTCCATGGGGAAAGGTAACTAAAACAAGAAAAGAAATAATGTAAAGCCTCATTATATCAGTTGCCAAGGGTGCATACAATTTTGTGTATTGTAGCTATATAGACTTATTATCCAAGTTGATTCTTTTAGGGTTTGAATGGTAGCAACAGTTGCACTTGACTAATTTAGACTTTGAATGGTAACTGCGGTTAGTGTCGAAAAGTCCGCAAGTGGTCAAAACCACTTTTTTACCATTCACAATTTTTAATCAAAAGTGGTGCGGACAGAAAATAATCAAATAAGTCCACTGCGAACCAAATGCGGACCATTTTTATGAAGAATTAAATTTGATCATCAGCGGATTGTGTCCGCCCCAAAAATACAATATCTTAGTCAGCGGTTGATTTTATTGGCATTGACCGCAATTACCATTTAAAAGCTTTAGGTGCATACCAAACCAAAGGACGGATAACAATCCGCTGTGGACTAAACTTATTTGTTCATAAAATGGTTCAAACTTGGTCCGCAACAGACTTTTTATTCTTTTTGTCCGCATCATTTTAAACCAAATAGTATAAATGGTAAATAAAAACGGTTTTGCCCGCTCGATGACTAATCCCCAGATGTTACCACTTACCACTCAAAGCCTTAATCTTTGGGGTAATAAAGTTTATGTGGTCACTTATAATGATCTTGGAGTACTGAGACTAAGAAAGTTAGTGTATATATTACAAGGAAATGGAGAAGCAGAAACAAAGGTTTAGTGAAGTTTACCCGAGTTGCAAGTATACGAGCCTTATCAGGAGTCCCAACACCAACAGCCACCAACTTAACACCAGCTGCATCAAACCTCGGTTTCGCCTCTCTCAATGCAGTAGCAAGCTCCCAACTTTCATATTACAAAATAAATAGAAAAAATTCATCATCATTGATCTCAAAGAAAGTAACAATCCTTGCCGATATTTCAAGTGCTTCTTTGAAAGTTTATTAATCCAATTTACCAGCAGACACATCCGAAATGCCTCAGAAGCACAACAGCAGCAACTCCCTGTGTATAAAAAATCACAAGAATTCGTTATATGCATCATCAAGTAATAAGCACTGAAGAAGACATACATCGTTCTGATCCCAGAGGTCGCTTAATTGCACACGCTGGCCGGAAGCTGTAAAGATTGAGACATCGCCGAGGATCTCGCCGATATCTTCTTTGTAATCAGTGAAGGAATCAGTGGCTCCGGTTGCAGCTTTCGTGGAAACTACACGAGGTTTGGGGATCGGAGAAATGGAGGTATGGATGGATCTTAAGCTGGTGGAAGGAACAGAAGCAATCGAAGATGATAAATTCGATGGTGATTGAAAGAAGGGTTTAGAGCATATAGGAGAAACAGATGAACAAATGAGCTTCATGGAGCTTGGAGATCGTAGAGAGAGTATCACCATAGTTGAGACAGATGACAAATTCAAAAAAAAACACAAAAAATAATTAAGCAGTTTGGCGATGGAAAAATATTGGAGGCAAGGAGGAGAAGAATACCGTCAGAAGATGAAAGAAAACACGTGGCGGAGAAAAGACCGAGTAATCCATGTCTATTTTTATTAATGGGCCTATCTAAAGCCCATAACTATTTTCTTATATAGTCCAATTTAAATCCAAGTCCACTGGCTGGTAAAGAAGAGATATATTGGAATTGTGTATTTTTTAAAGATGATACATATTGTCGACAAAAAAAGATACATATTATAATAACTTTCTTTCTCTCTCTAACTAGAGAGAGACTTTTCTCTCTGTGTCGAGTTTCTTCATCTCCTTCTTCACAGATTCATAACTTTCAGAAGGGGATTAAGATTCGATTTCAGTGGCCTCTTTTGTAAAAAAAAATTTGGTGTGATAATAAATTCTGGTTTTTGCCGGATTTGTTTTTGTTTTTTTGTAATCACTTCGGACTTTTTCCGATTTTGTCTTCCGATGGGCTGTCAGAGTTATCGATCTCGTTCCCATCTATCTCTGGCGTTGAATCTCTAAGGTCTTCACTACGTTGCCTGGAATCCTCTTGTTCGTGTGGATTAATATCGTCCTCGTCCACTGCTCCTTGAGGAAGAGCGCGATGGTGGGTTACGGTTAGACCAATAGATTGGGCTTCTCCGGCGAAGGCGCCTCCATGGTGTTGGTGATTTCTGGTGAAGATTTTTGAAGCGGTTTCTCATCTCTTGCAGCTGATTCTGACGACGTTCTCTTGGAACTATAGATCGGCAGATGGTTCAAGGTTTTTACAAGCGATTTGGCTCTGCGACGCTTACGGCGTTCTCCTCCACGCTTCGGTGGTTTGCATGACGGTACTGCTCTCAGGGTGACACGTGGTTTGCATGCCCGGATTGCCTTTAGTTTCCCACATGCAATCTTATCTCTAAAATTCGTTGTGACCTTTTAATCTCTTGTAAAATAGCCTTTGGCCCATCTGTACTTGGCCTTTTTGGCCCATGAAATAAATATCGAGACGACAGTGTTAAAAAAAGAAGATAATTTTAAAGACAATACTTTATACGGCCACGATGAACACCTATATTTATTCTACGATGAAATTTTTTTTATAAGTTTGTTCCATAATCTGCAATAAAGTATTTTTTCTAAAATTCGAACCACACACTCTGTTTTATATATATATATATATATATATATATATATATATATATATATATATATATATATATTTTTTTTTTTGTTTAATATTAAATTGTTTTTATATTTCTATATAATTTTATATTTAATAAATATTTTATGAGTAAATAAATTATTCAGTTTTTATATTAGTTGAACTATATTTAATAAATATACTGATATTTTTATAAGTAATAATTTTTTTAATCTTAAGCTTTTATCTAAAACAGTTTATAAAAGTTAGTATTCACTAACTACAACCAGAAAACTGATTTTTTAGGTAATTACGACACTCACTAGTGTACACTGCACTTAACTTCACATGAGAATCATTAGGTGATTCTAGAGTATGCAGTTACATCCGCCACCAACTTTCTTCCTATTTATGTATGTAAAATATTTAAGATATAGTTGACTCCACATTGATCAATTTCACCAGAAACTGCCTGGTTAACCAACCAGAAAACAATCATTTAATTCTGTATTTTTCTTTTCAACATTGTATATAACCCAAAGCATACTATAAATATACATGTGCGTGTTTGGTATGGTAATGGTTTCATGACGCACACTTACCCTAGATTATATGGCTCACGTTTCTGCTGAACTCTTTTATCTCATCTCATGTTTCTCTATAAATATGCCTCAAATATAACCTAAATTTCATATAACTTCCTCCCTATCTCTCTCTCTCTCTCTCTCGATATATTTGATCTAATATCCTTCATAGTTACAACAAGAATCGTATTACTTAGTCATATAATAAAATGGCTAAGTTCACAACTTTGTTCTTCATCATTGCTCTCCTCCTCTGCTCCACGCTAACATACGCATCAACCCGGCCTACTCCAACCTCCGTTTATCCGGAAGAAATCTCCGTTGAGGTCTCTAAACCTCACCCTCACTCTTCTTATTCTACACGTAGTGAATCAATATTTATGATCAAGATTTAGTGATAACATGCCTATAATTTTTTGTTATGCACAGAAATTAGAACCAGAAGAGGAAAACTGCGAAGGTGTTGGAGAAGAAGAATGCTTCTTGATACGAAGAACTTTGGTTGCTCACACTGATTACATCTACACACAAAACCACAAACCCTAAATGATTCATTAGCTTATAATCATCCATTGGACTTTTGCTAAATGATGATATAATATTATGTCGTTGTTGTACTTTCTTTATTATTAGTCAAACTATTTCACATTTGTACTTATATCTGTCACAAAATCTGAATATATGGGTATTGATTATTAGTGTGAAAGTTAATTTCTTTTTCAACCATATTACGAACTATTTTCAGAAGAAAACTATAATAAGAACTTATTAGAGAGGAAGAAGATGATGAAATGTAAAATGTATTTATGTTATTCAACTCAACTGTACAAGTGTATTCTATACTTAGACTGTCTGTCTGTCTATACAGGTTTAATCATACTGCAACCACACAAGCTAACAATTAATCTCATCTTCATTACTTTTTTTGTTGGTTGTCTTAAATGAAAGCAGCTGACTATCTTGTGGAAATTAATTCCCTACTTTTGATATAGCACCATTTTTTGTTCATACCTCACACATGCATTAAAGATGATAAAAACATATATACACCTATCAAATAATGACACTCCTCCATGTCTCCATCTATGTATATGTAGGCATACATACTCGCTGAGATTGTGTGGATGTTAAAAATATAACCACATGCTTATCAATAACTACTTAGGTCAATGACATACACATGATTTAACAATTTTTTGTTCTTGTTAACATTTAATAAAATGCTTATTGGGAGAACTTGATTTTCAAAACTATAATAAGTTAAAAGTCATTGAAGATAATGTTGGATATGATTTTAACACACCTATCCATAAGCTCATTGAAATCTGTTATCTCATAAAAAATATTTTGGTTCAAAGACTAAAACTCGCAAAAGAGTCAACAACCCAGCAAAAAATCTGACCATTTTTACTATAATTAGACCATTTACTATTCGTTTTACGCTATCTTGTAACTTGTTAAGCTCCGAGTTACACATATAAAACGATGAGTCCAAACAATTTCCAGAGAGTTTGTCTATCTACGACCTTCCATCTCGTAATCCTATTTATTATTTGGTTCCAATTTACTTATTAATAACAGAGAATTTTTGTCCCTATTTTTAATTCTTTTTTTTTTGTTAATTCAATTTGATCATCATTCTAATTTTCTCAGATTTGGTCGAAATATTATAAAAACATCAAACCGAAAAATCAAGAAAGTGTCAAAATGAGATCACGAGTTTCTAAATTTGAAAAGGAAAAAGACATGGAGAGGAAAGAAGAGTAGGTGACATTTAGTTATGGTCCCTTTGTCTTTTTCTATTCTTTTCCTCGTCTCTAAGGCGTTGACATTAAAAAAAAAAAAAAAAAATCAAACAAATGGCTTTTATAATGGGCCGAAATAATCTTAGCCTTGTATTGACTCTCTCCAACCTATTAGTTCATTCATCTCAAGTTTACCAGGTTACATTTCTTGTGTTGATAATAATAACTTTACCGTTCTCTGCCTACGAATTTTGCTTCGATGTAATGATAACTTACATTTCAGGATATGATTCTCGCTCTATGATAAATGTTTTTAATGTTCACCCACTCGATCTCAAGGTACCCAAATTTGCAGTATACAAATAGAAAACCGGCTTTTTCAGATATATGCGATATGATCTAGATGTTGTGATTTTGGTAAACCAGAAATCTCTGTTTTTCTGCAGGAGGTTGCGGCCTCGTTTGGTTTTACATTACCGCCGAAAGTAGCTCTGGAGATACATAGATGAGGAGATGGGTATAAGAGCAAGAGAGAACCGGTTACAGAGCTTGTGGCGGTAGAGCCGGCGGTAAAACTAAGTTTGAGCGGTACTAAAAGTATCTTGAGCTGAGAAACCAGTTAGGTAGTACGGAAGCTTCGTCGAATGACCGTTTCTCTCTTCGGAATCGAAATCAAAATCAGAAGATTGTGCAAGCTTTCAGAATTTCGCTTCCAAAACGCTTCCAAAAAAAAATCTTTAAAAATGCATTGAAAGCTTAAACTTCCAAACGCTTCCATTTTGAAATCTGGAAGTCGTAACAAATAAGAAATGTAGAGTTATATTTTAAATTTTTATTTAAAAAATATTAAAACTAAAAAGAATAAATAAACTCATATATAGAACAATGAAACTAATGGTAACATTTGATATTTGTGTATAATAAATTTTCTTTTACTTACAATTTTTTTGATTAAATAGATTATATTAATCATTTGTGAATTATTAAAAGTGGTTGATTTAATTAGTTGGACAATATTATATTTGAAAACTTGGAATTTTTTAGTTATTTCCACAGTATATTTTGAACTCGTTTTGTTTGATATAGTTAACTAAGAATGAATATAATATTTTGATATTTAATTTTAAATCATATAAAGTTTAATTATAGATTATATTATATTTTTAATATATATATATATATATATATGTGCTTCTATACGATTCTGTTTCTATGTACCCACTTCCGATTCTATGTAACATAAGAAACCAGACAAGAGAGAGCAGTTTTGTTCCTGATACGTGGAATCATTTGTCATTTTTTTAGGTATTCAAACATTTGGGTTACCATGGTTTGAGTCCAGGATCTAAAGATCAATTTTCTCGTTAGTTTTGCAAGTCAGCTAGAGATTTATTTGTTGTTGTAAAAAATGAAAAAATTGAATTTCAAAATATTTCGTTTTCCAAAATATCAAAGGTAAAAGTATCAAATCAATATTATTAAAAAATTATAGTTTTTAGAAAACTAACATTTAAGGCATGTGTTATTTACAATTTGTGTCATTAGAAATTTAAAAGGGTTTTTAATATTCATTAAGGTAATTAAGGAATATAACAATTTCTCTACTATTCATGTTTCCAAACAAGACAATTACTAAACATGTATCCAAGCAAGCTAAATATAATGGGTTTTACTTTTATAATTAATATATATATATATATACATATATATAAACATGAAACTATTAAAATCAATTGATAAATATAACTAAATAATTTAAACATCAACTATTTTGTATATATAAGATAATATTCTTTAATTATGATTATATTCAAAATTCAAATATAATATATTTTAATATCTTCTTTATTTTTTTTCAAATATAAATATTTATGTTTATAATATAATAAAATTTTAAAATTATATTAAATTAATTTATTTCGTAAAAATTTGTTTTTACGATTGTATTTTTAGCGGGTTGTTATATCATATTGAAAAATATTTAAACTATTATAAGAGCGGGTTGAAAAATAAATTAGCTAAATTTGAATTCTAAAAATGAACTTTGCAAGAGTTTAAAACAAATATATAATATATATATATATATTAATTCAAATCATATATTATAATTTGATAAAAATATCAAAATTATTCAATATTAAAACTTAAACTGCAAAATCGCTATTTCAATCTCTTTATCTTTATGATATACCTCTTCTCAAATAACACACAATTTTTTAAAACCTAAATTATTAATTTATTTTTATAATGCGGATTAAACAATTATAAACAAAATTAGATTGCATAATTAAAAAATTTAATTACTAATAACAAAATAAATATAATTTAAATTTGTAAAGAAAAGTTAATCCGCAGGTCAAAATCTAGTTGACTTTTGAAAACTTTATTATTCATGGAGCCATGCCCAACCTAATCTGTGTTTGGTTTTACATACATTTAAATTTTTTTAGTATAAAAAAAAAATCTTCTAAAATTAATGTAAAATATTTAAACTATAATCGACGGTTTCTCTAGTTTACCCCGCTCGGGGCATGATATAATCCGAAAATATAGTCTTGTATAAGTCAGCATATAATTGATTGCTGACAATTAAAGAGAAGATGAAATCCAGGTTGAGTGGATACTTTGCGAGACAACTTTCTCAAGGTGGGAAGGAAGTGATGTTAAAGACGGTTTCTATGGCCATGCCTATCTTTGCCATGTCCTGTTTTCGTTTGCCCAAAAGGACTATTTCCACCTTAACCTCGGCTATGGCTCAATTCTGGTGGAGCTCTCTTGAAGAGCATCGCAAGATTCACTGGGTTTCTTGGGAGAAATTATGTTTGCCAAAGTCATTGGGGGGCTTAGGCTTCAGAGATTTAGAACGCTTCAACCAGGCTCTGTTAGCCAAACAATCATGGCGACTTCTGCAGGACCCGGATTGCCTCTTCTCCCAAGTATTCAAAAGCAGATACTATCCCAAATCAGATGTGCTTGCTGCATCCTTAGGATCCAGACCTTCGTACGCATGGCGCAGCATTTTATATGGTAGGGAGCTTCTTTCTAAAGGTCTCAAGCAGATGGTCGGCAATGGGGAATCACTCTATGTCTTCACAGACCCGTGGCTCCAGGATGTAAGGAAACGAGCTCCTCTGTTGAAGAACAACACCACTGATATCGACCTTAAGGTCTGTGACTTGATTGACCCGATCTCTCGGCGCTGGGATCATTCCAAGCTGGATGTTTTGTTTTATGAGGAGGATATCAAACTTATTCGTCAGATCAATCCCATTGTCTCTCAGCCGGATTACTTAGTTTGGGAGCATAATAAGAGTGGCTTTTACTCTGTCAAGTCCGGGTACTGGCTAGCCTCCTCATCTCAAACCTCTGACGTCAGAATAGAAGCTATGGCTCAACCCTCTCTGGCCTCTCTAAAAGCTCAGGTCTGGCGCATCAAAACTCAACCGAAGATCAGAACCTTTATCTGGAAAGCTCTCTCTGGAGCTCTTCCAGTGGTGGATCTATTATCAAGAAGAGGAGTGCATAATGATTCCCGTTGTCAAGTTTGTGGTCTCGAAGGTGAATCCATCAACCACGTTCTTTTCACGTGTACTGTGGCTCGTCAGGTATGGGCAATGTCTTTATATCCACATCCACCAGAGGGCTTCAATCAATTCTCGGTCTTCCAAAATATATACTATCTCCTGGAATCTAGCCGACAGATTCATATTCCTCTTGAAACCAGATCTTCTTTTCCTTGGATTCTCTGGGGTTTATGGAAAAACAGAAACTGTCTCTTATTTGAGAGTAACAGGCCGTCAGCTTTGACAATTCTGAACAAAGTGCAAGAGGGTTTTAACTTATGGAGCATCTCTCAATCTTTGGAAAGTTCTGGGTGTGCCAATGCCACAGTAGAGGGAGACAGTGTCAAACGCTGGAGGCCTCCTCCTGAACCTTGGCTTAAGTGCAACGTTGGCTTTGCCTGGTCCAAACACTCTCAACAGGCGGGGGCTTCTTGGATCTTAAGAGACTTTAAAGGTACATGTATCCTTAGTAGTAGACGATCGTTTAGTAGTATTGATAATATGATGAGAGCTAAGGTTATGAGTTTGTTATGGGCTATAGATAGTATGACCAGTTTAAAGGTATCAAAGGTAATGTTCGCTGTGGTGGCTAAGGATTTGGTTGATGCTGTAGCCAAACCTCAACGTTGTCCAGCCTTGAAATGGGCTTCTCTAGAACTCTGTATAGCGTTAGCTAGGCTTAACGAATACGTTTTGGTGGAGGAATTTTTTGGGTCCAACCGTGTTGCTCAGCTTATGGCACGGAGTGCGACTGATAAGGATCTTTGGCAATCTTATGTGTCTTCCTCTCCTCCGGTGTGGTTGGAAGAGCTGTTACAATCAGAGCGCATTGGCTAGGGACGGGACTTCTCTGTTTTGTTTATGAGTCCTTCTTTCCTTGTGTATGTAAGTTTGATTGCCTATGATCCTCCTTTTGGGAACTTTGTTACGTTTTGTAAATACGTTTGTGGGCTTCAGGCCTTCTTTAATCTCAAATATCCTTCAAATGAAAAAAAAAAAAAAATTGATTGCTGACATCTCAAGTTGCCTATACGTATAAATGAATCGTGTAAAACATTTGTTTAGACGAAAACCTAAAAGTCGAAGCAACCTTTATTTGACAAATTGGTTTGATAATGAAATTTGTATCACTATGAAGTCGACTGTAACCAATATTATTTTTCAATGGATAAATACCAGCTTGGAATCTTTTTTTTTTTTAGTTTAACATCTTAATAATTTTTATTAGCTTAAACACTCCACGATAGCTTCAGAATTAATAAAATATATAAACAAAAACAAATTTCCCGGCCTAAACAAAAATAAATTAGATTCATACAGTATTATATTGTTTTTAGTAAGATAAGTATCCCCAAGCTGTAAACATCCAACTATATACATTTATTATATATAAAATCCGTATTGAAGGGTACATTTATATCTAAGTCCATGGGACGGCATCTTGTCTCTTATATAAACTATTTTTTCATTTCAATCTTCAATTTTTTTATATTTCAATTAATATCATGAAAGCTAAAGAGATGAAGAAAGAGAGCAACCTAGCAAGACTGGTGAAATCTCCGGTTCGTTTCTTGATCATGGCACGTGACGCTTACATACGTAGCATGACATCATGCTCCGCCGGTTTCATCCATGGTGGTGGTGGATCCGGGGGTTTCGGTTTGCCGGCTGGTAATTTCCAAATCTGTGAACAACCAAGTACCACTCTTCCTCGTAGCTTCACACTAGATTCGTCCACGACGACGGCAGCGACGCGTGAACGCTGCCGGTTTGTCTCAGACTTCTCACGTGGCGGTGGAGACATCAGGGCGGCGATGGGACGACCGTTGGATCTCCGGAGAAACTATAGTTGTATGGTGATGGGAAGGATCGATGAAGAGAAGGCTTGTGATAAGTTTGAAGATGAAGATTTGCTATTTGATCAATTTAAGAAAAGAAAAATCGGTGGAGTTTTTACTATTCGTCAAAGATAAAAGTATAAAAGTTAAAACCTCATAAATTTTCGTTTTTTTCCCATATTTCTTGTTGATTTTTTTAAAGGGATTGCTTATGTTTTTTTTAAACAGGGGATTGATTATGTTGTGCTTATAGATTTCTTGTTTGTATATAAATTTCTCAATACATGTAGAATAGAGCCATGTCAAGTTTCCGTCGATTCTATTTATTTCGGGACATACTCATTTAGTATGTTTTGTTTCATATTTTTCGCTTGAAGTTAAGTTACTACATATATTAGCATATAACATTTCAACTAACACTATAGTTAATTATTATATGAGAAAAGATGAGATCATGAAATGAAATTATCCAAAAACGGTCAAACAAAAAAAGTTGTTTTGTTTAGGCTTTTTTCATCACTTGGTACTTTATCTCCTTTACACGATACCAACATCAACGTAACAAATAAATGGTCCAATTGATGAATAAAAATGGTATAATTATATTAATTACTAGATTTTGATCCGCACTTGTTTAATTTTCTTTACAAATTTTACTTTTTATTCATTTTGTTAATAGTAGTTTAAATTTTTAATTATGTAATCTAATTTTGATTATAATTGTTTAACCAGCATTATAAACAATGAGTTAGCAATTTAGTTTTTTTTTAAAGAAATTTGTGTTATTTGGAGGAGATATATCGTAAGGATTAAGAGATTAAAATAACGATTTCGCATTATATATTTTAATATGTGTTGTATCATAAGATCATGGTTTGGAAAAAAAATATATATATAATGAAAACAACTATTGTAAAAGTTATGTGGTATAAGTTTAATTGTTATTATATTTATCTAAAATATTATTTTATAAGACACATGTTGTAGTCGTATATATAATTTGCAAATTTGATGGAACAACCCGTTAAAAAACTTCATTCAAACATAAAGCATAATTTGACGCTTCAAATATTTGAATAATATAAATATGAAATCATTTTAATATTTTTATTAAGTTTAAAATATACCAACTTAAATTATTTAATATATGTATACATATATATATATATATATATATATTTTTTAAACTCATGCAAAAAAATTTTTTAGAAAATTTATAATCGAAATTGGCTAATTAATTTTTCAACACGTTCAATTATATAAATATTTTTCAGTATGATGGAAAAACCTGCTAAAAAGTACAATCATAAAAACATCAATCGTAATATGTATATATATATATATATATTTGAAACAAAATAAAAAAATATTAAAATATATTATAAATATGTTTTGAATTAAATCATAAATTAGAGAATATTAATTTATATATATAATAGTTGATGTATAAATTATTAATTATATTTATTAATTAATTTGTTTTGATTTTAATTAATTAAGAAAGTGGGACCCATTATATTTTGGTTGTTTGACTATATGTTTAATAATTGTCTTGTTTGGAAACATGGATTGTAGAGATAATGTTATATTCCCTAATTACCCTCAATGAAATTTAATTAAATCATTAATATGCAATGACATAAGTTGTAATAAACACATGAACTAAATGTTAGTTTTCTTTTGACTCTAATTTTTTAATAGTATTGATTAGCTAAAATGGTAAGCGATTAAATAGTGTAAAACTATAAGTGAAAACGGTTAGCACACATTTTTAGCAAAATTGATAACAAAAAAAATGAGAATAACCATTTTACTAGTTTCTTATAACGTTTTTGTGATCGGTAATAATTAAAACTATATATATGCAATGATTAGAGTTACTAATCAAACCCAAAACATAACTCTTGTTTTGCAGGTGTGTGTAATTTCAAATTAAAAGTTTCGGGCAACAAAAATAAAAATCATTAAAAGTTTAGGGGCGAAAAAGAAAAACATTGGAAAGTTGCATATTAAGGATCGTGCCGGGAGTTTCGCCGGGGAGTGCTGAGCAATCTTAAAAGATGCGACGGCGAGAAGAAAAGCGACGAAAGTTACACGAAGCTCTTCTTCAAACACTCTATCCTCCTTCATCGCATTCGTCTCCTTCCTCTTCTCCGTCTCCGGTATTTTTCTCATTCCATATTTGCGTTCTCTAATTGGTTTCAACTCCATCTGGGTTATTGAATCGATCCAATTTTTTTTTTTGCTAATTCGAAGTTTCAGGCTGAGTTTGACGATGAACCATTCGATGTGACACTCATAAACCCAGGTACAATACGATAGATGTAATTTTAGCCTGATTTAGCAATTCACATCCGATTCATTTCAGAGGATTACGTGAAAGTCGATTCAACAAACCACGGCGATGACGATGAAAACGGAGACGAGTCAGAGACTGCAGATAAACCGAGTCGAGCGCAGAGGAAGAGGATAAGAAAGAAGATGCTCAAAGAGGAAGCAGCTCAACGGAGGGAAGTTATCGGACCTCAACTTCCGACAGAAATGATTCAGACCCGTGATGACATAGTCGCAGATACTGGTGGGAGCAACGGTGGAGAAGATTCTAATGGAGAAGAAGAGGCGAGTTGCTTACAACCTGTTCGACAAAATGACCAAGAGAAAGAAGGTACGGCCATTATCATTAGTATATCAACTTCCAACCTTAAAAATTCATACATATCTAACTAAGATTTCATAACCATCTTCTATACGAAATTCTCAGATCAATGATTGGGAAAGTTTTGACTTTTAATCAGTATTTAATAGTTCAACTTGTGGCATTGTTGGATGTCTTGTACAATTATTCAAAGCTGTCTCTTTGTTGTGTAATAATTACATTACGTATCTGACTCTCTCTCTCTCTCTCTCTCTCTCTTTGTTTGGTAGAGAAACTGAAATTTGATGGCAATGATAAGACGAGAAAAGTCAAGAAGAGGAGAGAGGCAAAGAAACTAGCCAAAGAGAGTTCTAAACCAGCTCATCATACCCAGGATTCAATCTGAGAAATTTCTTAGTTAGGGTGAAAGAATGTACAGATCTTTATGTAAGAGATATTTACATTTTCATTATCAATAGAAGGGTAGGCCTAGGAGTCGGGTTTGGTTTGGTTCTTTCGGTTTTTGATTTTTTCTGATATAGAGATGTAGGAACCATTACAATATTTACAAAATTTGGTTTTTTAGTTCGATTTAGATTGTAAGTTGAGAACTAGCTAATACCGAAAAAACGGGTTCGATTACCGTTCGATTCTTTCGAATAATTTCAGGTAATTCGAGTAAAAGTTCGTATAATCAAGTAACAGTTCGGATAATCGAGTATTTTCGAATATTCCGATTAAAAAATATTCGGATTATTTCAGATAATTTGGATTTTCTTAGTAATACAAAGTTAATTTTAGTTATTTAATTATTTTAAATCTAAATATGATTAATATTTTAAGTATAAAATTCATATTTTGATTAGTTTGGATATTCATTCAGTTCTAGTTTCGGTTCCAGTTCGGTTTGATTATTTTATAGGATCCATTCAGATATTTACGTAATTCGAATTGGTTTTGATTTCAACTTTTTGGTTCGGTTTGATTTTCGGTTTTCGATTTTATGCCCATATCTATACAAGGGGATATTACTAAATTAAGAAAGCTTTGTGAATTTCCGCTTGTGTCCCTAGTAATGGTACTTAAGATTACACAGAATTTGCCATTGCATAGCTACTCTAAACCCTAAAACCTCCAGAGTTCTTCTTCCTCCGCCTCAAACAACAATCGAAAAATGGGCGAGCTAAAGCTATCGGAGAGTCGAGATTTAACCAGAGTTGAGCGAATCGGCGCACACTCACACATCCGAGGACTAGGACTCGACTCATCACTCGAGCCACGAGCCGTCTCCGAAGGAATGGTAGGTCAAGTAAAAGCTCGTAAAGCCGCCGGCGTTATCCTCCAGATGATCAGAGAAGGTAAAATCGCAGGTCGGGCTATCCTAATCGCGGGTCAACCCGGAACCGGTAAAACCGCAATTGCAATGGGTATGGCGAAATCTCTCGGCTTGGAAACCCCTTTCGCAATGATTGCAGGAAGTGAGATATTCTCATTAGAGATGTCTAAGACCGAAGCTTTGACTCAGTCTTTCCGTAAAGCGATTGGTGTTAGGATCAAAGAAGAGACTGAGGTTATTGAAGGAGAAGTTGTGGAGATTCAGATTGATAGAGCTGCTTCTTCTGGTGTTGCTTCTAAGTCAGGGAAGTTGACGATGAAGACAACGGATATGGAGACTGTGTATGATATGGGAGCTAAGATGATTGAGTCTTTGAGCAAGGAGAAAGTTCAGAGTGGAGATGTTATTGCTCTTGATAAGGCTACTGGGAAGATTAGTAAGCTTGGTAGATCGTTTTCTAGGTCGAGGGATTATGATGCTATGGGTGCTCAGACTAAGTTTGTGCAGTGCCCTGATGGTGAGTTGCAGAAGAGGAAAGAGGTTGTACATTGTGTTACACTTCATGAGATTGATGTTATCAACAGCAGGTAAATTTCAACACTTTACAGGACCAGTTTAGGTTGATTGATGTTTTCTAGTGCTTAGATGGATGTGAGTTTAGTTGATTTGGCTCACGAATTTCAGATGAGATGTTTCAGAGTTGAGGTTACTTATGTTCTTGAAATCGTCGTGCTCGATACATTTCATTAGCTCAATGTTGTAGTCAGAACAACATCTATGACTATAACTAAGACATTCTGTCTGTGGTATTGTTTGAGAGTTGAACTAAGGTTACTTATGTTCTTGAAATCGTCATGCTCAATACATTTCTATAGCTGAGTGTGTTGTCAGACCAACCTTTATTACTGTAACTAAGACATTCTGTCTGTGGTATTGTCTTAGAGTTGAACTAGGTTGCTTATGTTCTTGAAATCGTCCTGCTCGGTACATTTCTATAGCTTAGTGTGTAGTCAGAACAACCTCTATTACTGTAACTAAGACATTCTGTCTGTGGTATTGTCTTAGAGTTGAACTAGGTTACTTATGTTCTTGAAATCGTCATGCTCGATACATTTCTATAGCTTAGTGTGTAGTCAGAACAACCTCTATAGTTGTAACTAAGACATTCTGTCTGTGGTATTGTTTTAGAGTTGAGTTAGGTTGCAAGATTGAGGTTTGAACATCGATTTGTAGAATCAAAAGTGGTAACTTTTGTTTACTTTCTTTGTTCTTGAACAGGACACAAGGGTTTCTCGCCCTCTTCACCGGTGATACTGGAGAAATCCGATCAGAAGTCCGAGAACAAATCGACACAAAAGTAGCTGAATGGAGAGAAGAAGGAAAAGCTGAAATAGTCCCCGGTGTTCTCTTCATCGATGAAGTTCACATGCTCGACATTGAATGCTTCTCATTCCTTAACCGAGCTCTCGAAAACGAAATGTCACCAATCCTCGTCGTAGCAACAAACAGAGGAGTCACAACAATCCGTGGAACAAACCAGAAATCACCTCACGGTATCCCAATCGATCTTCTTGACCGTCTTCTCATCATCACAACTCAACCTTACACAGATGAAGACATAAGGAAGATCTTAGAGATCCGTTGCCAAGAAGAAGACGTTGAGATGAACGAAGAAGCGAAACAGCTTCTGACTTTGATCGGACGTGATACTTCTCTAAGGTATGCGATTCATCTTATAACTGCAGCTGCGTTGTCTTGCCAGAAAAGGAAAGGGAAAGTCGTGGAGGTTGAGGATATTCAAAGAGTTTATCGATTGTTCTTGGATGCGAGGAGATCTATGCAGTACCTTGTTGAGTATCAGAGTCAGTATATGTTCAGTGAGCCAGTGAAGACTGATGAAGCTGCTGGGGAAGACGAACAAGATGCTATGCAAATCTGAGGATCTATCTTTGTTTTTGTGATATCAGTGACTCGGTTTTATATTTGGTGTTTTGAACAAGTTGTAACGCTTGCTGGACTTATGGGATCTGTTTTGTAAGAAACTAAGAGCAGGTCCATCAAGAGTTTTTAATAGGTTCTTAGCACTAGTTTTTAGAAATAGTTAACTAAAGTAATGATATTTTAATTGAATAGTTAAGATGAGGTTCTTATTTAAGAACCTATAATAGCTAGGGTTCTTCACTATTTAGCATATGTGGCACATTTTGATAGGTTCTTATTTTTGTTTTTGATTTTTGATTTTTTTTTTTACCATCTACCAAAAAAAAAAATATTAAAAAAAGTTTTAAGAACTCTAAGGAGAGTTTCACTGATGGTTTTGCTCTAAGAATTAGTTAAAACTGTTGGAGTCTGGCCCATTAAGATATTTTAAAGCCCATCATCATACACGAGGTAATGCGTGTGTCGTGTTTAACTGTTTATGCAGCAAAATTTTGACAGGCATTCAGAATAATTAATTATGAGTGTTTTCTTACCAGACTTCATCGGCTTTTGGTGGCGTGTTTTGGTGTAACGAATTTAATTTCTTGGTCTGTCAATTTCAACTTATCTATTTAGTGAGAAATTAACTAATTCTATGGAAAACGTATGTTCTTTACTCTTTTTATTGTATAAAAAGAAAATTTAAACAAACTACTTATGGAAATGGAACTAAAGTTAAAGATAAGTCGTCAAACAAATGTTACCAAAGTCTAAGACTAAAACTCAAGGGTCGGTTCAACTTGTGTGAAGTATTATTTAACCGATTAGTAATTTTTTACGTCTGCAAATAACACACGTACATTTCTGATTTTGGATTATAACTAAATTATAAAACAACTATCTTATTTTAAAAAAAAAATAGAACAGAGAGACTAAACAGTAGAGTTGCAGTGTCTTTTGGTACTGCCATTTATGATAGGGTATCAGATTCTACCTCGTTTCTTAATCCGACGATCTAGAATGAGAGCTAAGTTAATCGAACGGTTGTAAAGCCATCCAAATAGACTCATTATGAGTCCTATCCTATACTACATCCTCTCTATCTCACTCACTCACTCACTGTTACCTTAACTCCAAATCAACACGCTTCCTTTGTAAATTTGGAATAACATTTATTTATTTTTGTATCGTCACGCATTCATAACTTATTTATTCTTCTAATTTTTGCTTGTCTATTTTAAATAGCTATATAATACAACATAAATTCAGAAAAAATATCTTTAATTCGGGATTTTAATTAATAGTAGTATCTTTTAATAGTGAATGGCCAAAACACTGATAAATAAACACACACAAACATATAAATTAACTAAAAATTCATTAATGCTTTTATAATTTAAAGTTCAAATCACAAAAATGTGATTTATTATCATTAATGCATTTACATAAGGTTTTATAAGGCTGTTCAGTTGATATAATTGTTGATGTAATTCTCATAATCTATAAAGTAATAATATATCAGTCTTACAAAAACAAACATTCAATAAATATCAAATGGTTGATATTTAAAATAAAAAATGGTTAAATAAAACAAGGGGAATAGTCAAAACTTTGTAACATATTTAAAATACTTCCTGAATTAATTACCAAATCGTCAATATATATATACATTCCATATTTAAAATGTTGAATAGCGTGGGTAAACACATGGTTAGTAATTGAATTTACAATCCATTTTAAACTTCTTAATTAGATACCATAACTCTGGTCAACTTAATAATTCAACAGAATTAAACACATCCTTAATCAATTCATTAGTTGTGATATGCAAGATCCTTAATAACATTTACTAATCCCCCATTGCATTTTATATGTCACTATCATTATAAATTTATAAGATCAACTATCCCCCAACCTCTTTTATTTATTCATCTCATAGCTTAATCTTCATCGACATCTTTAATTCACATATTCTCTCTGTTTCCCCCAACCTTACTCTGTTTTATTTTTATTTTTCCCTAAAATATTTTTATCGATCTCCAGCGACCTCTTTGTCAAACCTGACAATTCCAAATGATGAAGAATTCTGACGTCACTATTTATTAAAACGCTCGTAACGTTTTTCTTTATATACTTCCATTTCAGACAAGAACCCAACAAAAGATATATTCAACACTTTTTTGTTAAAAAGAAAAAAAGAAAAAAAATCGTGGTAAATGGGGAATTGTCAAGCGGCGGAGGCAGCGACGGTTTTGATCCATCACCCGGCGGAGAACAAGGTGGAGAGGATCTACTGGTCGGTAACAGCAAGTGACATCATGAGATCCAATCCCGGTCATTACGTTGCGGTGGTGGTGACGTCGCCGACATTGAAGAACGAGAAAGGATCTCCGTTGAAGCAGCTCAAGCTCCTCCGTCCTGATGATACTTTACTCATCGGCAATGTTTATCGACTCGTCAGCTTCGAAGGCATACATACATTCAATCTCTCTCTGTTTTGTAAAAAAAATTATTAAATTATTTATTAAAGATACTGTTCATGAATTTATACGCAGAGGTTTTGAACGAGTTTGCGACCAAGAAGTGTGTGAAGCTTGGGAAGCTATTGAAAGAAGGAGGAGGACTTGAGCTGAAGAAGAAGAAGAAACACATGAAGAAGACGGATCAAGAAACGGGTCGGGTCAACCGGAATCCGGATCCGAGTGAAGATGAGGCTGATGATACGGTAAGTGCATGTTCATGCTCTCATAGTCAATCAAGAGAGTGTTTTGTAACGTGTGTAGATAATGCATTTAAACATAATTCCGTTTTTAATAGGTTATTAAATAAATTTGTTGTTTTTGATAAACATATATTTTATATAAATTACTGTCATAAAAGAAATTAGATCATCAGAGACACTCTTAGTGTCATTGTTTTGTCTAAAACTGGACTGATTTTATAGGTCGCCAGAGAAGACGGTGGGGATGGGTTTATGAGGCGGAGCCACGGTGGAGGAAGAGGTGGCGGTGGATGGAGGCCGGCTTTGCACAGCATTCCGGAACTCGGATCCTCTTGAGAGCTCTTTAAAAGCGTAGATATTCTTAAAGCATTGTCCGACAACATTGAAAAGTTTATTATGTAAAGCGATGTTATTATTATATATGCTTTAATGAAGATTTTCAGTTTACAAATATTTTCAAATAACTTTAATAATTCTAATGTTTTAAAAATGTTGGAGATCTGAAAGCTTTAGTCTAATATTGCAATATTATCAAACCATTTGTAGATTCAGAATCGCTCAAATAATTTATTAACTTATTTCCCTGATTGTACAATTGCATTAACTTGCAATATAAACTCCATGATGTACTTAACCGACCGGTACTAACCACAAGTAATATAAACAAGAATTCTGGTTTATTAGTGATAACTAGATTAGTTCGGTTTTTCGGTTGAACAAAGAAATTTTTAGAGTTTCCTTTTTTTATTTTTATCTAGTATGAATCCACTTGGTAGTAAGAAAAGATCTTTTACAAGAAGGTTGGCTAGGGATTTCTTGTAAAAACAATTTTTTAGAAATTTTTAATAGAATAAAAAATTTTCTTTATTAATGACTATTAGAAGACAAAAAGAATAATAAATCTAACAGGGGGATTAATGTTATGTATATGTTATATTCAAAAAAGCCTTGATATTGAAATGCCCTTTAAGTATTAATTATTTTGGTCATACCGATCACTTTTTTAAAAGATTCTATACTAGACTATTTTCAATTTTTTATTTAATATTTCCACTTCAAATCGAAAAAGAAAATATATCGATTGTTTTAGAGAATTGTGCAGATTTGATTCGGATCAGTTCTTTCGATTCGCAGTTCTTTTAATTCTTAAAGTTTACTAAACATTAAGGACCAAAATATTTTGATTGGGTCGGTTTTTTCAGTTCTTGATTTTCCGTTCTTAAAGTTTGGTAACCATTTTAGAATAAAAACAGTTACAATCGGGTTTGGTACACTACCAAAATCGACCCAAATTCTAAATTTTCGTTTCGGTTCGGTTTTTATTTTGGTTTATTTGTGCATGTCTAGTTCGATCTAATTGGGATTTGACGTAATACCATACATTTTTGATACATCCAATCACAACATCTTCATACTAAGAGTTAGGCGTAAACCACAGGTTCCACTAACCAAATGATAGACGTTTAAGCGGTTCTAAAACAATGTAATCTAATATATATAAGAGACAAGTTATGTGAGAGAAAAATTAAGCAATCCACCAATCAGAACAGAGGATTTTGCCACCGTGTCAACCTTTTTAGTCAATATTCCTTATTTTTTTTTGGTGACTATTCCATTCAGTTTTTTTAGTCTCTCTCCCATCTCTCTGAAAAAGAGTCGACGGTTCTCTCCAAAAAAAGCATCTCCATCATCGCAATCAGATAAGGACTTCGGACTATTCAAAGCACGAGAGCAGAGGTGGCGAGAGCGATTCCGGCGATTTTGAAAGTGTCGGAGCATTATCCGGCGAGGTCGTTGAAGTCTGATTGGAAGGAACAAGTGAGGCGACCGGAAGAGGTATATAGCCCGAATGAGTTGTCGTTTTAATTATCCACGAGATCGTGGAGCGGAATACAAATTTCCCTAATTTTTGATCAACGATATTAAATTGCTCAGTTTCAGATCAGTTTCTGTGATTCGGTCGTCTGTGATATACTATGTTTTCGCTTGCTTCCCTGATTGCTGTTTCTCATTGACATTAATCGACTGGATGTCCCATCAATGAAAAATATTGGAACTTTCACCATGTCTTCAAACTCTCTATGTCTGCTTATTTCTCTTACGATCGCATGATATAGTTGTTGGAATCTGGAATGGAATTTTGTGGGTAGATTTTAATCTTTAGAGATGTACATGTCATGGGTTTTGCTTTCTAATGATGAACGATTCATGGTTTGGGTATGAAGCTTAAACAATTTCTAAAGTGGGAACTTATCAATATAAGGATTAACATTGTTTGGGTATGAAGCTTAAACAATTTCTAAAGTGAGGTTTGATTTCTAACGTGTATTGTTTTCTGCTGCCAGTGGATCCTTCCACAGTGTATAGCCAGGGAATTCTGCAATCAAAGGCTGGGATGGGGAATGCAGTTAATTACATCTAATGTAATACGTACCGGATTAGACCAATTGGGTAGTCTGAATGCGTGTAGTCTAAAGGGATGGCCATTGACTGTAACTCTGTAAGTCACTGTGATTCTTTTGCAGGATTTATTTGTTTATCATTCCAAGCCCAGTTTTTGCATCAAGTTTTTTTGACAAATATTACAGGGCATCGATACAATCCAACAAATACTCTATCCATTGTTTTATTATAGATTATTCTCAAGAGGGTAGTATCAGGAGATTTGATTGCTTAATTCACTAGCTCACAAGAACCTTCATGTTCCTTACAGGAACAACAAACTCACACATTAATCCTGTGCTTGCTCTGATTCTCTACCCACTGACATGTATGTCTTCTGTTGTTCATACTCCCACAACCTTGCTCCCAGGGGAAAATTCATCGCATTTGTGTCACCAGATGCAGAAACTGATAACCCACAGACTGCACTAAAGGCTGGAATCGATCTTTTAGGTCCTGTTGATGAGATACTCTTGACATGTATGATAGATACGAGCAGTCAACGAGCCCGCTTTAGACAACTGCTTTATATCAAAGGTAATCTTAGACCCATCTTTAGTTTCTATCAGTTGCCTGCTTCAAAAGTATCTAAAACCCTTTCGTTGGTCATTGCAGAGCTATGATGCTACAACACACTTCGAGACAACTGTTTCTGATGTATTGAACATGTATACTCTTATCACCGGAAAGGTAAATGTTCTGTAATTGCCTACAAATCTACGGTTTCCTTTACATCTTTCACATCAATTTTCTGTTTTTTTTTTTCCTTCTTATGTTGCAGAAACTGGACCTAAGTGTTGATCTGTGGGAAAAGATAACTAACAGTGTCTTATAATCGTAACTTAGTTTGAACCAGCCCCGAGGAGAGAACCACATGTAATCCAATGGACACCTGCCTACTTCCCATAAACACAACTGTTAGTCAGCTATAACTAAGTTAAAGTAGGTACTTCTGGTCTCTTTTCTCAACCATGATCTGTCTTTAAATATAAACAATTCTAAATATCAGTGTAATGTACATCCAAGTAGATACCACCAACAAGGTATCTCAATTTTTTTTTTCCTTCTTGCGCATTCAACAGGACTAAAGTTCAGATAGCTATTCTTCAGAAGAGACCGTGGATACTGCTTTTTGTATAGTATGGAACAACTTAGTCAACACATTAGCTGAGCCTGAAGTTGAAGAACCAGGTACAATTTGATCCAATTGATCCCATTAGCTAAATGATAAGATGTGAGGTTGTTCTGTTAGGTGGAACGATTAAGACTGAAAAGAAATCTTATTGATAAGTTCCCACTCGATTATCATAGTCTCATTATTTATGTTCTTACCACCAGTAGTTGGACAAAGAGAAAAACATAATTAGAATACATTAGTCTTTTCTATTTCTTTTGTGAATAGATGTCTGCCTAACGAGTTTTGGGTCATGTTCTAACCCATTTAATTCTCTTTTTGAGGCACAAGGTACACATATGACATTTCCATGTATCAGAGAATTGGATGAAGCAACAGAAGAAAACAGAAAACATCAATTGCGATGTTTACAAAGGCTTTACTAATATCTGTTGTTAGACATATACTCTGGAGATCAAAAACTTTATTAAGTTTTGTTTTCTTTTTTGCAGTCTGATGAATCATCTAAACATGAGCCACTTCGACGAATAAGATAAGTTATTTTTTTTTCTCAGAGTCCTAATTTTCTTTATGTGAATAAAAATGTTGTAATTTTAGTGTATAGTATTTGGCATTTGATTTGATATTAACTTTAGGTTGCATGGACAAATAGTTGATGATGGAAAATTCTTGGGTCCATCGATGTCTTTCTAAACTATAGGGCCCGCAATCCTCTAAGTTCAGGTATATTTTAACTTTTGAATTTATCCCCAATTAACAGAAATTATCGCTTTAAAAAATAATTTCTGATCCTCAAATCTTTTAACTGTTCCACTATTCCCTCAACCTCTCACGTTCTCCATTTCTTCATTTTTTTCGGTTTCTCCTAAAGTATAGCCACAACTACAACCTCCTTTTATACCAGACACAAAGGTAAAGGATCCAATTACGCCATAGAAGGTACTTGACGAGATCATTCTAACTCCAAAAGGTAATTCGTTTTCTGTCCATTTTGTTCATCTTTATTAATCTGTAGTATTAATATGGTTTCATTTTGATGCTCTTGCCTATGGATTTTACACCTATTTCTCAGCTTTTTGCCTATGGATTTTACACCATGCAAGATCAAAGTCAGCATTGCACGTCGTTGGGATTTGAGAAACAAGACATACCAGGAGAGTTATAATGATTCTTCAATCAAATCATTATAACCTTAAGTCTTTTGTTTGTTTACAAGTTCTTTCTTCCATTAGGGATATAGGATTCATGCTTCAGTAAAGCAAGGGTCTGATCAAGAAATATCAAAAGCATCTAGAGGAAGGAGTCATGAACAGGTGATCATGAACTCACTACTGAACCATTCACTCCTATACAGAAAAGGACAATGACTGTTATGGTGGAGGATGTGGCTGTTCAGGAATCATCATCCAAGCGCAGAACACCACAGTCGGTGAACAAGCCCAAAAGTGTTTGTCAAGAGGGAGAAGAAGACCTAATATGAATTTTGTGCTTATTTATGTTTAATCTATTATGTTTAAAAGCTATGTTTTATGTTTTCATATGTTAAACTTATGATTTTCTGGTGTTTTTATGTCTAGGAACAATAGTCTATTCTCTGTTTATGTTGTTCAAAAAATATTTTTAATGATTTTATTTCTTATTTTATATTTTACATTGAATTTTTTACTCTATCGAACTTAAACTTATTGTTGAATAATAAAGAAACTATAAATGTATATAATCTATTTAACTTTAATTCTAAAATTTGCTGATCAATGTTAACAAAAAGATATCAGGTTTTGTGTTCAATCAGAGTAAAAGAAACGTAAATAAAAACATAAAATTTGAATACATGAGGAGGAGACAGTGTTGACAAAAAGATATTAGGTTTTGTGTTCAATCTAAGTTGTGTTTTGTGTTCCGTTAACTGCCTCACTTTTTTTTTTATATGTCTTTATGTTTAGCAACATTTAAGATTTCTTAAGCTTTGTAATACAACAATAATTATTATGATAATATTGATTTTGTTTTCTATGTTTTTCTGAGTTGTTTATACCACTTTATCTTTTTATATAACCGTTTATTTATAACCATGATTGTTAAACACCACTTATATTAACTTTTTTTTTAACTACTATTAGCTGTATGGCAGTGTATTTATAAAAATACAACTTTAAAATATAGTTTAATATTACTACGTTTCTTAATTTACTATTTTCTCGCAGATCAAAATCTTAAAAAAGTTTTACCTAATTTGATATTACTATTAAAATTAAACATATATGCAAGATCGTATATTTTTTTATTCTATAGTGGCTGTTAAAAGCTGACTAAAAATGGATCTTAGAAACAAAAATTGAATTAATGTGGAGGAGAAAGTAGTTAAGATTTTCAGAAACCATAAATTAAAATGTTAGTTTAGGACTCTTTCATATTAAACAATACCCTCACTATTGAGTATTTTGAGAACAATCTAACACTTTTAAATACTAATCTTATACCACATGTGAATTAATTTTTTGATATCATCTTATTGATAATTGTTAATTTTATATATTAAAACGTCAAAAGATATTAGGCAAAACAAAAAAAATTATTTATTTTAAAAAGAAAAAACATAATACTCATCTTTAAACGTTGGATACATAATTCCACTAACAGTTCGTATATCTTCATAAATGTTTGCATCTGGAACTTTATTTAAAAGAAGCTTCAAGTAAAACGATTCACCATCAGATGATAATTTTTTATGTTTATTCCATAGCTTTTTCTCCCTGTCTTTATTCAATATCATCCACTCTTTGAAGCATGAAGCTTTATCTTCTTCATTTTTCAAAACATTTACAAATTCTTTTTCTTTAACAGTAGTTTCCTACATTAGCTAAAAAAAATATTTGTAAAATATGCAATAGTTTAGAATAAGAAAATATATATCCTTACTTGAATTAATGAGGATGTAGCCTGGGTAATTGTTTGCTTAAGTGTCATCTTCAATCTTCAACTGAAAAATGGGGAAGAGAAGCAAAAGGTGTCAATTTTACAAGAAGAGAAGATCATATTTAAATAAGATGTATACGTAAACAATTTCTTGAGAAGGTAAATCTAAATATAGATTTTTGTTGTTGCGTTCAAAGTTCTTAGCCTAAAAAATAGGATTCATTTTGACTATACATTATTAAATCAAAAATTAGGACCAAAACAAATACTAATTAAATTTTGCATATGATGAGAAGGTATGAAATAGTCTAAATTATTTTTAAGTTTATAGAGTTTATTATGTCTACGAATGTTTATGTCTTTAGATTTAAAAAAAATTGTGGTATAACCAAAGAATTTTTTAAACATTAATATATTTCTCTCTAAATTATAGGTCATGTCATATGTTACAATGGAATTTCTTTTTTTAACCCATGAGTATACATGATAATAGACTTATAACAGAATTCTATTTATGTGGATCCAGAGTTCAAATTATATGCAAATAAGGTGTATAGAGCTAAAACTTTTAAATTTTTAAAAATATTTTGATGATTAAAGCATGTTCTCCTAATCTTAATATTCTTGCATTTCCAAATTTAAAGTATATTTATGAATGTAAATTGTTTTTTTTTGTTGGCCATTTCCCTCTCTTATATGTCTATTTGTACTAAAATAATGTTACATTATATTTAAGTTAAAATAAAACTTGAAACACATTCTTAATATACATTTTATAATCTTACATATTAATGTATTGCTTTGTCTTACGATTGAATGTAAATTGAAAAAAATCTATTGAAATACAATGCCCGTGCAACGCACGGGCCAGAATCTAGTTATTGGATAAAATATAACTGCTTTTAAATGTGTTAGGCAGCTAATCTGGTCGGCCTCTTTTGTCAATCATAGTTATGAAGTCAATAAGCCAATGACTGATGCATAATTCCCCTTGGGTTCAGTTAACTAGACGTACCGTAATTAACGGCTCAATCATTTTCAGTCTCATTAATTTAATCGACTTAGGTTAGCAATACTAATATTTTGGAAAAAGAAAAATTTGACTAATGAAGCAACCTTATTTTTAAGCAGCACCCATTGGGTATATTTTCAAAACTTAGGTTGATATAAAATAATGCGAGACCAGCTTCCATGGAATAAAATTGAAGTTATGAAATTAGGAGAACAAAGGAGTTTATTATTTCCAGTTTAATCGTCAGAATTTAGAGTTTCGATTCATTTCACATCTAGTTGTCCGTTGTTGTGTGGTAAAAGATGTGTTCTCTTGACTTTTTCGGTATATCTGCATTCGGTGTCTTGTAGCTTTAACAAAGTTTGGGCAATATAATGAATTTCGGTGAATAAATCCTAATAAAGTCCGGCTTTAGTTACTTTAATTATTTTCTCTTTCGATTTTTGGTGGATCTTCGTGTTAAGGTGTCTCGTTTAGGTTCATATTGATTCTTGTTGATTTTAGTTAATGTGTTAGTGGCCTGTTTTTAGTGATATTTATCTTGGCTCTAGAGATTATCGTTTATCTGTTGATTTTTGGTTCTGATATCGGTTTATGATAGCCGGCTTTAATTTTTTATGTTTGTATTCTATTTTGTATCCGGTAATGAAATGAAAATCCTATTGAAAAAAAGAGAGTTTAGTCTCTCATACCGTAGTCTTCAAAGGAATGGGCCACTATTAGGCTACTAAAGGGCCCATCTACAATGGACGAGTTTTGTTTCTCAATTATCCCCTACGCGTTCCTTCTTGCCCGGCCCCGGCCGACCCCCTACTTCAGAACCGATATTTTTCTTTCGTTAGTTAACCCACCTTTAAGGGCTAGCATCTGCATTGAGATACTCTCGTGCCAAATGGTTAGCATAAGAGTCTCTCATCTAAAACATAAGATAAAATAATAACGACTCCAAGAAAAAAGCCTGGTCACACACACCGGCCACGGAAATGGCTGCGTTGGTTCTGAACCAAGCCGGTTTAAAGTCCCAAACCGTATAGAAAGAGAGAACTCTGGTTGGGAAAGTTTGCTTAATTCTTTTTTATGACTTTGTTGTAAAGATGCTAATTGGTTTTTTATTTAGACTGTATCATGTTTGTGTGTAGACAATTGTTTACAGTCCTTAATGGGTTCTACTTTTCATGATGGATGTGAATCTTATAATATGGATATTAATGATATTAATATTCGAATATTTATATAGTAAGATTATTGATGTCATGGGAAGTTGGGAACCTGGACTACTAGCATGTGGTGTGGGTAGATAAAAGTTTTATCTTCTTTTCTTTTCGAATTTTGAATTCCCTTCCAACTTTTTTATTCAAGCGAGGAGGTCGTATCTAATTTGTATTTTTGTTGCTGCTGTTATATTATGACCGTTATAATTTAAGTTGAAACATCATTATCCAAAAAATGTAAGTTATGTTTCAAACAAAGATTAATTAACTAATATCAAGTTTAATATATTTTTGAACCTTTTACGTAATACGGTAATATTCATATTTCTTTTAAACATATGGTCAAGTATCAACCACAGAGGATTACCTAATTTTTAAAGAAATTTATTCGTATGATGCAAGAATGACTTTTTAAGAATATTTTTTTCTATAGTTTTGTGCTTTAATATTATATCACTAATCAATTAGAAAAGAAGAATAAAATTTTAATTTTACAAAAGAAAATATTATTTATTTATATATATATATATATATTATTCCTCACCGGCATTACTTTGCTATAAAGCAAAGAAACAGAGATTGATTGCTTACAGAGAGAGAGAAAGATAAAAAAAGCTCAAAGAACTCGAAAGAAGAAGAAGAAGAAGAAGATGTATAATCAAGAACAATACCCTGTCGGTGCTCCTCCTCCCCAAGGTATGATCATCTTTTATTCTCTTTACTTTATTCGGTGTTCTTATCTTCTATACTTGTTTAATTTGCTATTGAATTCCGGTTTAAAGGGTACCCTCCTAAGGACGGTTATCCTCCGGCCGGCTATCCACCTCCTGGATATGCTCAAGGATACTCTGCACAAGGTTATCCTCCACAGCAATACTCTCAAGCTCCGCAGCAAAAGCAACAAGTTGGTATGCTCGAAGGATGGTACGTTCTTGATCCCATCTCTCTTCTGTTTTGTTTAGTTCTTGATCCAGTAATAATATTAATATGTTGTGCTCTGTTTATATATATATGCATCACAGTTTGGCTGCTCTCTGCTGTTGCTGTCTATTGGATGCTTGTTTCTGATCGGAGAATTATCATTCAACGATTCTATTTCATTACATGTTATGTAAAAGACCTTCTGTTTGTTTGTCTTGTTTTGGTTTTGAATTTGTCTTTTAAACCTTTGTATCGTATGGATTATTGACCATGACCATCTCTCTTTCATCTACACGACCTAGTACATGATCATAAAGCTTGATGTAATATATCAATGGAATGTTTGTCATCAACATCATCATATTATTAAGGAAACATACAATAAAGAATCCCACCATGGATAAAATAGTTCAGACAAAAGCTCACAGATGCTAGATAACGATGAAACATAAGAGTTTATTCTTGATCAATTTGCTCGGAAGAAGATGATGTAAGAAATCAGTTCTGTGGTTGAGGATTGCCTTTCCATTTGAAGTTGTCTGAGTAAGACTTAGCCTGCAGTTATGGTAGATGAGCCATCAGGTTCAAACTTTAAACTGAAGAATACACATAGATAGAAAGTGACTATCCTTATCTACTTTTTTTCTTCCGTGTGAATGATCATGATATCAAAACCAAAACGATTACAAAGTAGAATACGAAGCCGGAACAAACTGGAAACAAAACCTGAAAGATTAACGGGAAACACAACCCTAGAGAAATAAGGGAAGCCCAAACCGGAGGATCTAAACCTCCGAAACCGAACGAACTTTTACATCCAAAAGAAGCTAAACGGGGATAACCAAAAACTTGAACAAGCCAGATAACAAAACGGAAGGGCAGAACACCGAGAACCAAACCAAATAACCACACACGAGAATCTAAGACCTATCCACCTAAATTTCACCTAAACATTCTAAATTATGAACTATGCGTCCCCACACAGGGTTAGCCTTGCTAGAACTGACCACGGCAGACTTTAGGAGAAATTTAAATTAACCATTTTGTATGAATGACCACACACGTGAAGATCCTTATCTAAATTAACCATTTTGTATGAATGATGAGTTAAGTTAATAAACAAAACACTATTGACAACCATTCTATGCCTAAGGCAACATAAACAGTTATGATATAACAAAATGAGCTAAGTGCAAGTAGTTCTTTAATGACACTAATCTTAATCAAATCTTTTATCAATCAAGGGTTCCTGTATAACATGAGATTCATCATAGGCTTAAACACTTGTTTTTTCTTATAACATGAGCTCTGTTAGTCGCAATTAGCATTAGTTAAAAGGATAGTAACTAACTAACCTTCAACAATGGTGTTTTGGGCTTCTTGACCTGCCATGCATCAGATGTGTGTTTTCAGTTATCTTAAACAGAAGTATAACACTGTGAATGTGACATGAAGAAGAAGGTAATAATCATGAACATACCACATAATCCCAGCCATGACGCTCTGCAAATGACTTTGCAGCTTCCTCAGAATCAAAACCAAGAGCGGAGTCACCGACATTGGCATAAGGGTCACCTGTAGAAGTCCAACCCATCAATGGATTCTCCCACCTACAAACATGTCAGAGCAAATAAGTGAAAGTATAGAATGCATTGCAAAGACAGGACATTAAGCCAAAGTCACATAGGAAGATTGGAGAGGATATAACATGTATCTTTAGGTGAATCCAGAGATGAGCCAAAAACTATACACTAAGGGAGACTGAATGGAAAAAAAGTGTCATACTTTAGGGTGGAGACGAAGTTAATCTTCCATTTTCCAAGCTTCCCAGATCCTTGCTGGGTAGCAGTTCTAGCAGGTGAGTATATTATCACCTGCAAATTCCACATATCTTAGGTTATTGATTAACACCTATCGATCAAGACCCATCATAGCAAACCAAATGAAGAACACGATCTAGCTCAATTTCTGGGACAAAGACTGAATCTTTCGATTCGATTACGATTTCCTTTTGGGCTATTCCGCATTTCAATCCCTAGAAACCCAAATTCATACACTCAATGGTATGCTTAATTACCTTCCTGGCAAGATGCTCCTCTGGGATTCCGGAGACTTTACCGATCTCACCACGCTTGTAATCCGACTCAACCACTGCGTCAGTGGAGAAAGGCCGAGCGATACGCCGTAGTGTCGCTGCAATACGGCTAGCCCCTTGAGTAGCACGAAGCGCCATCGTCACGCAATACGAAAATCTTTGAGCTTCAATTTCGTTTCGGTTTTCTTCTGTTCCGTAGATTTTGAGGAAGGGGAAAAGTTAGAAACAGTGAAATTTTCAATTCAGTCCTTAAACAATTTCTAAATTATCCTATCGGTCTCAGTATTATATATATAACTCTCCAATACTCCCTAAATACTCAGTTAACACCCCAACCCACCTATTTTTCTTCAGTTTCCTTTATAATAAATCCTTAATACCTTCTTTAAACATGAAAAGATATATCTGGTGTATCTTAATAATATTAAGATATGTTTCTTAACTTGAAAGATAAATAATCATATGTTTTCTTTGTCCTATTTTATAAAATGTTTTACCTAAAAAACACAAGAATTTTGAAATCATAAATGCATTTTTATATAAAATTATGTTTTAAAATTTAGTTAAAAATATTTTTAACTAATAGCAAAAAATATTGTAGAATATGAATAGACATAGTATATATTTTTAATTATTATTAGATTTAAATTAATTAAAAGTTTGCATAGATGTTTGAGAAAATTAAATAAAATGAAAAATACATAAAGCTAAAATATATTTCGACATCAACACTGTAATAAAATTTATTCTTGAGTATTATGGTCTATATGCAAAGTAAATTAAAAAGTTTTTAACGGAAAATATATATTTTTTCGATGGAAACATCTTGGAGTAAAAAAGTTAGAGGTTAGCTCACCAAAAAAGAGGAAGAGGAAAAAAACTAAAGATTCATGAAGATATATGAGTTACGACTTTTTTTATAGATATCCGAATCTCAATATGTCAAATCGATGTTTTTTTGATTGACCATGGTTCTATCACTGTCTTAGGATGGTACTATAAAAACTACATGGGTTCAAAGATGGTTGGAATGCAAGTCAAACATCACAGCCTATCTATGAGTTTTATCATGTTTTCGAGATATAAATATTTCAAAAACTCAAATAGAAAAAAAAATTGTTTAAATTTGGTGGAAATGCTAGAGGACTCGGAGAGCTAGCCAAATTTTCATTAAAATTAGATTCAATTTTCCTTCTACGACAAGGTTTTGAAACTTTTAATCTTATCCAAATTCTACGCCAACTAAATGTTCAAACAAACTCTCTTAAAAAACAAACGTTTAAGAAATTTCTTTCTTCTACATAAATCAGACAGTCTCGATAATAAACATTCCTCGGAAAGAAACTTTGATTAGGCAAAATGTGGTTTAGATAGTTGGGTAGACGATAAAAGAAAAAAACCAGGTTTACATATGTAATTTTAAACAACTTGAGGCAAATTTGTGAATCTTGAGAAATAAGAGGCTACAACATCTTGCGTAGCTTTATAGGAGGTGTTACTATGCAAAGTTTCATTTCCATTTATATGGATATATTTCCTTGTGTTACTCTCTGGTCTTCTTCTTCTTCATTCGTTTCAGCGAAATTCTAAGATTCACATTTGATCCATTACACATCTACATGAACAATTTGCTTATCTCTCTCAAAAACTTTAACTTTGATTCCGTTTGATCTGGCATGCTTCGTCTCCTCCTTGCTCAATTCTGGTTGTTCTCTAGATTTCCTTTTTGAAATATCTCGTTTTATCCAATCTTCGCATTTGATTTTGGTAGCTGATTTACCTTTGTATTGGGTTATTTCGCTTAATTGTTGGCGTAATTTCCATATTCGTGTTAGGTTTTCCGTCGATTATTTTGATTTCCTGAATGTTTTGGCGTCATCAAGTTATCTGGGTAGAAGCATTCAGAAATCTCTAGTTAGATGATGAGAAGCTTGTTCAAATTTGAAAGCTTAGATCTTTGTAGATAAGACAACATTGAAAGCTTTGATCTTTGTAGATAAGACAACATTCAAATGCTCAACAATGGCGTAAATTTGAAAGCTTAGATCTTTAGTCGTTTTGTTTATAACCCATTTCACAGATTCTAAGTTTTTGTAATGTTTTCATCTCTTGGCAGAAAAAAAGAAAAACTTTACTTTCTTGAGAACTGTGGATGGGTGCACCAAAGCAGAAGTGGACACCGGAAGAAGAAGAAGCTCTTAGAGCTGGAGTAGATAAGCATGGGACTGGCAAGTGGCGTACAATACTCTCTGATCCTGAGTTTAGTTTAGTTCTAAAGTCTCGCTCAAATGTTGATCTCAAGGTGGGTTTTGGCTAAAGTTATCTGCTTTGTTTGAGTTTGTGATTGCGTGTTTGGGATTAATCTTGATAGTGTAACAGGACAAGTGGAGAAATATAAGTGTGACTGCGTTATGGGGTTCAAGGAAGAAGGCTAAACTTGCACTGAAAAGGCAACTGCCGGCTCCTAAACAGGATGGTAACAACAACAATACAGCTCTTAGCATTGTGCCTTTGGCGAATGACGAAGAACAGACAAATCCATCATCGCCTGGAGGTTCTGGAGGTGGATTGCATGCTTCAAAGAAATCAATTACAAGGTTTGATTCATGCTAAGTCCTGATTCATGCACCACAAAGATTTTGACAGAACATAAATATTAGATCTTGAGCTAATGCATGTTCTTGTAGTTTGGACAAGATCATCTTGGAGGCAATTACCAACTTGAAGGAACCACGCGGTTCTGACAGAACATCAATCTTTCTGTATATAGAGGTAACTCTAGCAACTCTAGCATTGACATTCTATGGCTTTGAATGATAGATGTAGTCGGGGCGGATTAATACGCGAACGGTCAAGACTGAATTTTTGTACCATTCACAATTTTTTGTGCACAATGGTGCAGTTAGAAAAAATTCAAAGCAGTCTGTCCCGGACCAAATGCGGACTATAGTTATAAAGAAATAAACTTGGTCTGCAGTTGATTACTCCGCACTTTATTTAGTCGACTATGACCGCAATAACCATTCAAAGCTTATGTTTCTTTTGAGGTTGCATACTTAGTAGCTGTAAAATTTCAGGAGAATTTCAAGACTCCGCCGAATATGAAAAGACATGTGGCTGTAAGATTAAAGCATCTATCATCAAATGGACCATTAGTTAAGGTACCACACACATCTTTTGATTCAAGATTCATGATTACAAACATCTCATTTATAACTCTCTGCATTTCAAAGTGCTTACTTTGGGCTTGTTCTCACTTTCAGATAAAGCACAAGTACAGGTTTAATTTTACTAGCGTAGGAGCAAGACAGAAGTCTCCTCAACTCTTATTGGAAGGAAGCAACAGAAATGACTCACCAAAACCCAAGGAGAACGGCACCAACATTCTCATCAAAGGCATGACAGCTCAGGAAGCTGCAGAAGCTGCTGCAAGAGCAGTTGCAGAGGCAGAATTTGCAATCACAGAGGCTGAAGAAGCAGCAAAAGAGGCTGAAAGAGCAGAAGCCGAAGCCGAAGCTGCTCAGATATTTGCAAAGGCAGCCGTGAAAGCTTTGAAGTTCAGGATCCGTAATCATACTTAGTAAAACAGAGCAAGCCCTATATATCTCATCACCTGCAGAGTTTTAAAAGTTTTCAGAACCTTTCAACTCTTTTCTTTTTGTCAGTAGCAGTGTAAATCCGCAGTTTGATGATCATATGTATGTTCATAACTCTGAGATTCTGTCAAACCTGAAGTCTTTCTTTTCTGTTTGTGGATGATCTGCTCTGTAATCTTGAAACTTGTTTGAAGGAGATCAATATATTGAGAATCTTACAAGCATTTCATGTCTCTTTTTAACTATTCATCATCAATTTCGAGTTCTTCTAGACCCAACATCTCAAGTTCAGTCTCCGTAAATTCCCAAGCTTCAACTTTAGCATCATTCTCGTCTTCAATTGCAGTATCATAAAGAAGCAAATCTTCCTTTGGTTTCTCTCTTTGGTTCTTCGGATGTGAGAGTCCAAGACCCGTTCGGATATTTTACCGGTTTTGAGTTCGGTACAAATTTTTCGGGTCGGGTTCAGTTTGGATCTTTGGGTTCGGGTATTTTGTCACCCTATTTCAAAATATGCAATAAAAAGTAAAATTGGGAAAAAAACAACCTTGAAGAAAGGTGAATCTCATTGCGTAAGAAGAAGAAAACCAATCAAATCTAATATACAGAGAACAGCAGAAGACACAGAGAAGAAGAAGAAGACGATAAAGAATCAGAACACAAAAACAAAGACAAATCTTCTTTCACCATCACCATCACCATCATCATCATCAAAGAAGCAACACACAGGAATACTAAGAATAGATCAAGAACTTGCAGGGACTTCTGTTCTTTTGGACCAAAGTTTTAGCTTGCTGACTTGGAGTGCTTAACAAGCCAATCAATCACTTGATCAATGTTGGTAGAGTTCTTGCAAGATATCATGAAGCAACAGACTTCTCTATCAGTAAGCGACTTGAGTCCCCTATGCAAACAAACAATGGAGAAAACATCTTCAGAATCGAAGTTAAAGAGCCAAGTGTTTTGTTGTGTTTCTTACATTTCCTCGGTTAAGTCTTCTTTAGACAGAGCTCCAGGCTTATCGATTTTGTTTCCAAGGACTAGAAGAGGGATTCCACTAAGAGAAGTCTTGCTCAACAAATCATGGAGTTCGCTTTTCGATACACTAAGATTGTCATGATCAGCAGCATCAACTACATACCTGGAATCCGAATCAAGAACCAAAGTTATGCCAAGATCAAAGAGTTTTAGTCATTTGAAAACCATTAGAATTCTTACACAATGGCGGAAACAGAACGGCAGTAGCGTTCCCACATGCTGCGGAACCTAGGTTGACCACCAAGATCCCAAAGTTTGATTGTGACACTTCCTTTTGTCACTTTCCTCATGTTGAAGCCAACCTGAAAAGGAGTAGAAGAATCCTCTTTACAAATCTATAGTTACTCAAAAGTAAACATCATGGGGGAGAGGTGTAGCCGACCGTAGGAATCATGTCTTCACTGTATCCACCGGTCTGAACAAGGAGAGGAAACCATCAATAGGGGTTAAGAGAGAAATATAGAAGGAAACGTTTTGTAGGGAAGTATACTTACTGCAACGACGTTAACAAGTGATGTTTTTCCTGCATTTTGAAGACCTATCAATGAAAGCTCCATCTCTTGCTTGAAGAAGAGGCTGCAAAAAGGCATAATGTTCGATGTTTACTTAGAGAGTTAGAGGTTGCAACCAAGTAGCTCTTGCTCTCTCACAACTAGTTCCATAGGATACTTCATAAATCTCATTACTCAAGTAGCTCTTGCTCTCACAAAGCTATTCACTTTGCTATTTGTGAAGCAATCTTCATCTAATGATTAAACCATTTAGATCCAACAATGGGTTTCCCAATTCTATTTTCTAATCTAAACCCTTAAGATATTATAAAATCTAAAGGTGGAATCTTTAGGATCACATCAAAAGCTGGATAAAGAAAGAGAGTAAATTTGATACATTCTTAGCCAGAGATTGATGTAAATCAGTAATGAATACTTTTCATTTCTCACAAAGCTATTCACTTTGCTCTTTGTGAAGCAATCTTCATCTACTGATTAAACCATTTAGATCCAACAATAGAATTCCCAGTTGTGTTGTCTAATCTAAACCCTTAACATATTATCAAATCTAAAGGTGGAATTTTTAGGATCACATCAAAAGAAAAAGAAAGAGAGTAAATTTAGTACATTCTTCGCCAGAGATAGATAGGATCACATCAAAAATCTACAGAATTTTTTCTTTTGGTACTCTCAAAGAAACCCATTGCCATCATATATGAATCAATGCATCAATAGTGAATTCTGCTAAAAAGCCCTATTTTTTCGTCGTAAATTCACAAAATCAGAATTGAATAGGCGGGAAAGGTTCAATTTTTTCCTGTCATTGAGCTCAAATACTAATGAGAAACAATCGAAATCAAAATCCAATTGAAGTTTATGGAAGAGGGAATAGGAAGGAACAAACCTACGAAGCCAATTGAGAAAAGCATCCCACAAACCCATTTTTACGATTCAGAAAACTCTCTCAAGTTTCCGGCAGAAACAGAGAGACGAAAGATCGGTCTGCAAGATATTCTCCTCCACGGATTTCTATGGGCTCAATCAATGGAAGCTTCTTTCTTCCGCTCTTGGGCTGCTGTTATTATTATCTCATCGAAGATTTTTTTTGTTTCTAAGCCAAAATCAAAACACACAGCAAGATAGCCGGAGAATTAAAATAATAGTCACGAATCTGGACCGTTAAAATATGTGTAGGTCCTTCTGAGTCGTGCGAATGACGGTCCAGATTGGATTAAGGAAACTTATGCTGTGTGTGATAGAGCGAAAATCATGGGGCTACAATGTAATTATTAAATTTGTGTTTAACCAATGAGATGGGACAGAGAGAAGTTCGGAAGAATGTGCAGGTCACGCTACCAAGGAGGCGCGTGCTTTCACGATCAATGATTAGCTGGTGAATTGGCGGTGGTTTTTTTGAAGATTTGGGATTGGAAGCTGCACTAATACGCGCCGTTTCGGCTAGTAATGGAGAGTCGTTTAGATGGGTTTGGTAATGGGCTTTTTAGAGCCACTAGTAGTGGGTTATACAAGAATAAAGTCACCTCTAGAGGGTGCATTCTGGTTTCTGATTGGGGATTCCAAAAACTTGGAGATCCAACTACAAAAAAGACAAGCATTGATGCAACATTTTTTACAAATGTATTCCTTCCGTTTTTAATTAGTTGATGTTTTAGATTTTTTATTTTATTTTAAATTCGATGACGTTTCCAAATTTCAACCCAAAATTTATTAATTTTTATGTTTTATAACTCTTTGCATTCTGGATTTTATTTTTCTATTAGTTGAATTATTTTTCTGTAGATTAATTAATGATGTTTTATTTAAGAAAAATAAAGATTAAATATTTTTTAATCTGTGTGCTAACACCTAAAACGTCAAATAATAGAAAAAGAGGGAGTAGTAATTAAAACTATTAAAACCTTCCTATCAAGTCATCTTTGACACCAATTAGTTAGAAATTTTTCCAAATTTAAATTGTATAATTTTTTAAATATCATTATAAAATAAAAATTTAATGTTATGAATTGTTTGAACAAAATATTTAATCTAAAAATTTAATTTCATGACAAAAACGTAAAAATACGGGGTCACAACGTACTAATTTTAAAGCGGACCAAATCATTCTATTTTTTGGATGTACAATTGTCGATGCGGACTAAATTTATATATTCATAAAAATAGTCTGCAGAACTAACTACTTTTATTTTTTTTTTGTCCGTACTAATCTAAAACAAATACTGTGAATAGTAAATAAAAATGGTATTGGCCGTTCGTGGACTAATTCACTTTCATCATTGCTACCATATTTTTCGGTGGACGACAATCCAGTGCGGACTAAGGACTAAATTTATATGTTTATAATAATAGTTTGCACTTGATCAACATCAAATTGTTTATATTCTATTTTTGTACGCACTACACTAAATCAATATTACAGCCGTGAGGTTGTAAATAAAAACGGTATTGACGGCTCACGGACTAATCGTTTTAACAGTTGCTACCATTCAAAGTGCGGACTCGACAAGTATTTGTCTCTCTCAAATAATATATTTGTGATTTGGACTGTATCCAAGACTAGTCAAACAGTTTTACAAGATTGGTAAATAATGTTTTCACCTACCAGCTAGAGAAATCTTTAAACCCAGTAGAGGCTGAAGCAGAAGTTGTTTTCCTTTTCTTAGACACTCCAACAGTTGCAATATCAGAATCTATGGCACCACTAATGTCTTTACTGGTTGTATTGCTCTTAGCTTTCAAGTATTTCCCCACACCACCAGCACCAGCTCCACCTTCTGCTGTACCTGATCCCGGGTTGCTGTACCACGACCCGATCTTCTCCTAATACATCACAAATGTATAAACATATAATCTTATCAGACTGATTGAAATCAAGAGAAAAAGATGATACTAACAATGTCTTCGTCTTCGTTCTTCTCTTTCTCAGCTTTTTCTTTTTCTTCCTCTTCATCAGGCTCTGTGTATGGATTCACAAACACATTTGCCTCAATGATCTTGATCTCATCCTACAGAAATTTCAAAGTCTCAGGAGGCTGTTACTCAAAGTAAAGATTGAGTTGAGTTATTGGAACTTACAAGAGGACGGTCGCTTTCATCTACAGGTACATTCTCCATTGCTGCTAGTGTTGACAACCCACCAACAACTCCACCAAACACTGTATGCTTGTAGTTTAAATGGGTTGCTGACTTGTATAAGATGAAAAACTGAGAACCATTTGTGTGAGGACCACTATTAGCCATACTAACTACTCCTCTTCCTGAATGAAGCAGCTTCGAGTTTGGCTCATCTTTGAATGGCTTTCCCCAAATGGATTCACCTCCTTTTCCTGTACCAGTTGGATCTCCACCTTGAATCATGAAGTTCCTTTAAGGTCAAAGAACAAACTTTTGTTAATCCATAATAAACCGATAAAGCCTCTAAAAACAAAATAGATCTCCAAGGGATATACCTGATGCTTCTGTGAAAGGTCACTCCATTGTAATAACCCTTTTCACAGAGAGTGATGAAATTCTCACATGCTCTGGGAGCTATATCACAATGGAGCTCAATGTTCAAATCACCATGTGTTGTACGAAACTGAACATACCCTTTCTTTTTGGGGTTTTTCTCGACTTTGATTAATTCAAAATCGTTTTCGGTTACAGGAGTAAACGCAGTGGAAGTGAAAGAACGAGAAGCAGCACCCGAAGAATAACGGCTCTTCACCTGGAAAGAAACAAACCAAACATTTTAACAACACACAGAAGTCTCAAAGCCAAGTTAATGCATACAGGACACTTACCATTTTAGTATTAACAGGTGCTCTGTCTCCAGACATATGCATAGCTATTCTTGCAGCTGTTTTATCACTAGAACCAGCTTTAGCTGCAGCAGCACTTCTTCCATGAACTGAAGCAGATGCAGCATCCACAACACTGTAAGTCTGCTTTGGTTCTTCTGCTTTAGAATCCTCTTTGATTTTCGATCTTGACTCTAGAATGGCAGCAATAGCAGCGGCTCTTTCATTACGTGCCTTGTTTCCACCTCCACCGTGTAAAGCAATCTCCTTAGCTTTTTCAGTTCCCAGATCTGCAAGCATATGCTTGATATCTCCACATGCGTTTATATTATAAGCAGGGTCTGAGTTCATCTTCTTCAATTCTGTTTAAAAAACACAAGTGAATAGAGTCATAATCAAACTAAATAAAAACATGGATCTCCATAATAAAAAGCTTGGTCGAGTAAAAAACTGCATCAAACCTTCATCTTCAAGCTTCAGACCGTTTTTAACGTGATCAAATTCCACCGTTACTTTACTGTCAACAGCATTAGGATTCTGCAAAACAGTATAAAACACAAAGTAAATACGCTATAACGACAATAACTCATCGCAAGAAGCTTCAAGCAGCAGAGAGTAAAGAGATTAGTTACTTGAATTGTTATAAGATCAGCTCTGGTGAATGGTTCTTCTGTTAAAAGCTCCTTCCAATTCTTGGTCTTGATATTCAATTCTTTGATTGCCTATAATGTTACAAACACAACAATAAGAATCACCGGAACCATAATCAACAACAAGCATCAACATAAAAACACAAACCTCGTAGCAGAATACATTTCCGGTAGTCTTAACAGCAACTATATGTGTAAACTCAGTGAAAACTTTGTTCAGAACAGGACAATGAAACTCTCCTACAATGACAGCCACATAGGTAAGTTTCCAGCATTTCACAACTGAATCAGATTAGTCTGAAAAGAAGTAATACCTTCAGAGTTCTTGTGAAAGACGAGAGGAATAAGATCTTCTCCTTTCAATGGTGCTCCTGTAACTGGATGTTTCCCAAATTTCCTAATGTAAGGCACTATTGTTCTGCAATTTCAACCCCCAAAAAAATCAATTTCAAAATCAATAAGGTAAGCTCTAATGCTTAGACTCACGTTAACTCGAAAACACTCCCGTCGATTGTACACACAGGATCTTCGAATGGCAGAAACGTAAGCCTGAAACATTACAAAATTGATTGAAGCCAAATTCGATAAGGAGCAAACGAGATTCATGTAAAATTGTTGAAGCAACATACGCGCAGCAATAGAAAGGAAGACTCTTGAAAGGAGTACGATTCTCTTTGGATTTAGCTCCACCCCATTCAGTTGCCCACTCCGTCTTCGTTATGAACATACGATCTTTGCTGTGTTGTTTCTTCCCCATCGTTTGCTTCTTCCTCTTCGAATCGATTCAGGTAATCCAAATTCGTATCGAGATAGAGCTGATAGGTTTTGAGTTTGATTTTAGCAGCTGAAACCTCGACGTTCCGATTGGGATCTGATACAACTCCCCTCGCCGCCGCAGAGCGCCCGTTTCTGCCCAAATAGTATCCGACCCGGTTATAAAAAGGGCCTTTTAATTTGGGCCGGCCCAAACCATTGTTAGACGTTATTTACAAGATTGTCTAAGCCTACAAATCAAAAACGTTAAAAACTTCTTATCACTTTCTGTAGGGGTTTCAGCAGCCGGAAAACTAGGCGTAAGTGTTGATCTTCAAAGTGTTATGTGAGTTTGGATATTTGGAAGATTTTGGGGTTTCACAAAATGTTTGTCAAATCATCTTCAACCCTTTTGTGAGACTCCAAATTCGTTCCAAATTTCCAAACCTACCATTCATCATCCAATCCAATAGATAGTAAAGTGATGCTCAAACAACAATTCATGGAATTCAGTTTTTTTTTGAAAATTTTGTGAAAAGAATGAAGGAAAATTTACATTTAGATACACACACTCATTTGATACCGGGTTTTGTTTCTCTTTTCCTTGCTACAGGTCGTTCAAATCCATCCCGTCGCGGTTCCTCTGTTATTTCATCGTCTTGTCCTTTCCTGCAAGTCGGAGTAATATCTTCGCTTACCTCTAGATGGGCGTTTGTGATGACGTTACGGCGGAGCTTCCTTCTATGGAGGTTTGAACGAGCTTTGGGAAACTCTGTTACAAGTTGTTTCGGAGTCCTCCCCCGTTTTCACTCCCGGTGATTACATAGTTGGATTGGCGATTAAACGTCGGCGAAATCTGTAGAAGGAGTCGGTGTTTGGTCAACGCGTCTTCGCCGGACCTTGAAGTTGCATGTTGCCGGAGATGTGTGTTCTCTCTTTCCTCGTCACACGTGTCTCACGCGTGTCGTTTTCTTGTTTCATTTTATCTCTTCGGTGGAATTGGACAGTTTGGGCTTTTCTTGCTAAATCTTGTATTTGCTGGTTTGAGAGACAATTGGATCAACACCTTGTATGCGCAATGGGCTTCTCATATATAATGAAAACATCATTTATCCAGTTTTCTATTTTTGCTACAGTTTTCTGAAATTTCTATTTTGGTTTTGGTACCAATGCAACATCATTTATGCTTATATTAGTTATGCATTGAGGGTTAACTAGTGATTGAAAAATATCACAAGAATATTGCTTAGTTTAAAATGTCAAGAAACAACCATATTCGAAAAAGAATTATCCGTCAATTTCACTGCGGTACTATTTATTAAACGCATAAGGTTCTGCCGTAGAATTCAACAAATGAGAGCATACGAGAAAGGTTCAGAGACTCATCTTGTGTGCAAGTGTTCTCAAGGTTTGAGAGCAAGTGAAAGACCAAACCTTGGCTGCTTGTCTAAAGCCTTAGTGTCGATCTCACTGGAAACAGTCACTAGTGATTTAGGCAAGACCTCGTGCTGAATAAGAGCACCGAGTGTACCATAGTTGTTAAGCTTAGCTTTCACTGAAGTCGAGTGATCAATCGCATATACTCCACCAACTGTTATCGTGTTCTCATTAGTCGAGAATTTCCTGCAGATCTCACCAACTGCTGCAGTTCTTTTGAATTCGTCGAGGTGATGAAGGTAAGATGCTTTGATTGAGTCTCCTTTGTCTCCCCTGAAAAAAATTCAGATCAGAACCACTGATCACTTTATCTGAGATTGAGATTTTTTCTTACAATATTATGGAAGCGCATGCATCTGGTTTGGTCACACTGATTCCGACGTTGTACTTGGTGAAAGTTTTGGAGGATGTGTCATATCCAGCTTCAGCACCAAATGAGATGACTGGTGTACCAAGAGTAGCTGTTATGTCGATCAATGGGTTCTGCTTCAAAGCTGCGGCTGCGGTAACTGTTGCGTGGTCATGGAAGTATTGGACCTCGAGCTGTTCAGGGAATTCAAGTTGATGGAGTTATAATCTCAAACCACTGAAAAATAAACACGACTTCATACAAAAAGGGTTATCTTTTCTTAACCTTGCCAGAATTGTTGTCCGGGACTTTGAAGGAGGCAATGGCTTTTGTAGATGGGAGGATCTCAGTGAATGTGACTGTTGTCAAAATCTACCAAGCAAAAACTACAAGGTGAAACACTAGCTAACGGATTAGTTTGGTTTACTGGATCTACTAAAACGCTTACACTAGAATCAGTGTCGATTTTGACATCGAACACGGCATTCTTGTACTTGTATTGTGAGGTAACATCAGCAGCATGCACTCCTCCTTTCCTCAAAGCAGTAGACGTAAGGGCCTAAACAACACAAGCACAGACAAGGATGTAAGGCTATCCATTCATGGAGTTAAGCTGTTAGATAAGTTTCCAGACAATCATCAAGCTTCTGAAGTCTATTAGCAAACTGATACTATCACACACAATAACTCAATTCTACAAGTAAATTGTACAATGAATCATACAGTAGAGTCCTTCAGGGATAAGTTTTGTATCCAATCAAAGTCAAGACCACACCGAAGAATTTTCACTCAAGTAATATAATCAAATACTCGTCCTGTCTCTCAGATCTCTTGACAGTTTACCAGAGATCTAATCAAGCACTAATGAAACTGACTTTAACAAGAGCATAAGATCGATGAGAACGGCAACATATACTCTTATATGGAGCTAAATGCAAACAACACAGAACGATATCCACAGAAATACACTGATAGATAAAGAAACTCAGAACAATACTCGTTGATAGTCAATATATCTAACCACGCATCGAAATCGAACTAAAATCTGAGAATAATATGGATGCAGTCGATATGATACGTACCACGCCGGAAGCACTGTAAGTGGAGATACTGAATTTCTGATCGGAGTTGTAGTCTCTCGTCAACAGATCTACACACGAAGGGAAACATAAAATCAACCGAATCGGATTCAAAATCAACAGAATCACAGGATAAACAAATTCGAAACACCAGCAATTCGAATCAATGAACAGGCAGCAGCATATTCCATAAATGCAGGCAATAATTTCACGATTTCAACCGGAGAGAGAAGGATAATAGAGGAAGAGTCATACGATGATGTTACCTTTGGCTTTTTTGCCGATATCTGAGAATAGTCCTGGACCTTTGCTCATGGTTGTTGATCGGAGATGTAGAGAGATGGACGAAGATTTGGAGGAGAAGCGGTGAAGATAGAAGAACGCGACTCGCTTTGTTTTTGTTTTTGTTATACTCCGCGGTAGACGAGCGAATATGGTTGACTATAGTAACAGCCTGTGATATGTTTTTTGTTACTTTCGGGCCTACTATCCATTGGGCTTATATTATCAAATGACGGCCCATAAAAAAGTATCGGAACGCGATAGTAATCTCACATTACCTGTATCTGATTTAACCAAACACACCAACAATGGCGAGGAACAAAGTCGTCCGTTTGATTGCACCAAGCCGATCCGCCTCCTCTAGATTCCTCACGCCTGTATCACGGTTTCTAAGAGTTGTAAGCTTAGAGTTCCAGGAGGTTGCGTGCATTGCAAGAGAATGTGGCAGCTCCTTGAATTGCCGGTGACTAGCTCTTAAACTGTCAGCTCAAAATGTTCATGGTTTTCTCAATCCCAAGAAGGCAAGTATTAAGCGTTTCTTGTGATATTCTCTGAAAAAAAGAAAAGTCTTAAACGAATCGACTGTAACATGTGTTTTGTGGTCAGCAAAGGATCAAAATAAAAGTTAGTTCTCAAAAGAACTAAACAACACACCCAGTGGGACTCGAACCCACAATCGCTTGATTAGAAGTCAAGCGCCTTATCCATTAGGCCATGGGTGCTTGTTGGTTTTGTTGTTGTAACTAAGTAATTTGTAGAGAAAAAACAAGACAACCAAAAAAATACGAAAATTTTATCAGAGCAAGGTTTCGATCCTGGGACCTGTGGGTTATGGGCCCACCACGCTTCCGCTGCGCCACTCTGATGTTTTTGATGTATTGTTACTTACTAAATATATTATACTATCAAAATTCATACTTAGGTTGGTTGTTGACTCATAGTTTAAGTCTGAGAGTTTAAGTCTGAGAATAAGTCTGAGAATATTCATAAGACTGTTTCTATATATACTATGTCCACAATAAATCGTGTAGAAAATTTCTCAATATTATTCTTGAGCAAAAAAAACGAAAAGCTTTTAGATTTGTTGAAGCATATTTTGGCAGTTGAATTGACTAAGTAGACAAAGCTCTTATGAGCAACGACGACCAACTTCATAATGCAACAAAAACGAAGACTAAGACCTAGTAAGTACTCCACTTTCTTTTTATCCTCGTCCACGAACCCCAATTGTTATTTAAACATATTATTTTATTTGTATTTTATTTGTTCTTTCCTTTTGAATCTTTGCTTTTTTAATACGTCATTGTATTGGGTTTAAGTTGGTGACGACTGACTAGTGGGCAAGTTTCACATACACAATTATTCAAAAATTATTCCTAATATAGAAGCACCTCTTGAGAATATGGATTTTTTTTTTTTTTTAAGTTTTTACCAACCAACTAATCTAGAGTCCATTAGTCCTAGGAAAACATGTAGATTATTAGGTTGAAGTCTAATGTCCATTTTAAGCAGTATTTAAAGTTCGTTTCTAATTTCCAATCTCTCCAAATTTACATTTTAAAGCTTTGAATAGTAATAGGAGTCAGGCTGAACTAGTTCGTAAATAGTTAAAACAATTTTTGTTTACCATTTATCGTTTTTAGTCTGTAGAATTTTAAAAATGAAAATAATAGAAGTTTGCATGAATGCAGTCCGCTTAAAAATAAAATGGTTCACTATGCACACAAACATATTACATAAATTTGCGTTTTCACGATTTAAGTCAGAATTCATAATATCTATTGAACCAGATCAACCCGCTAAAAATTGTGTTTTCATGATTTAAGTCGGAACTCATAATATCTATTGAACCGGATCGCTTGAGTTATCAAAGAAAAAATCATAGAAAGTAATTATAAAATTAGAGCACTCAAGAATGAGTTAATATGATCCATAAACAAATTCTGGTTATGAAATTATTAGCTCAGTAGATAAACTCGGAAAGTGTTGAAGTAGGTATCTATATATATCGTCCAATAGTAATCTTCTACCACACAACGAACAGACAATCATTCTAAGAAAATTCTCAACAAGTTTGGCAATTTCTAACTAAAAAACAATGCATTGACTTGGTAGAATAAAAAAATCTATAATATTCCAAAATTAATGACAATATATTACATAAAATAAATGAATTTAATGGATTGAAGGAAGCAAGGAGCAGCACCACTTGATCACTCATAGCCCACGTTCCCACTCTCAATCCCAATTCTAAAGATTTCTTAACAAAAATATATACTATATAGTATAAATAAATCAAACCAACTCCCAAATCTCACACAACACAAAACACAAGACGTGCTTACAATACATCACACACTTCACTCAAGATTAAGAACTATTTATATGGCTCTGGAGACTCTCAATTCTCCGACTTCAGCCACCGCCTCCGCTCGGCCTCTTCTCCGGTATCGTGAAGAAATGGAGCCGGAGAATCTTG